>OU342746.1:455698993-455803086 GCA_910589775.1 Avena eriantha
TTGGAGAAGGAGGAGTGCTGGAGACATCTATCGGCTAGCAAACAAGCACACAGGAGACAAAGGATTTACCTAGGTTCAGGCCTCGTAGAGGTCCCTACTCCTGCTTGTCTGCTCGTGGAATTATCGAAGGAGTCAAAGTTACAATGGTGCACAGATGTAATCTGGCGAGGGTTGTGGAAACTGGTTGCGTGTGTCCTTCTCGCCGCCCCCTCCTAGCCTTTATATAGATAGGCTAGGTCTCGGGTAGCAAGTCGAGTCGGTTACAAGTTAGGGTTTTCCCCTTCAAACTTTCTATCTTTAGCTTCTTCTTGTCTCTCAAGCAATCGAGAGTCCGCAGGTTACTCGAGTCCTTTCATCTGGGCCTTGGCGACACCGTGGGCCTGTACGTATTTAGACCATATATACCAAGCTCGAGTACCTGTAGGGTATACCACCAGACATTTAACAACATAAATAGATGAACTTGAATATATTTTGAAGGGTACGAAAATAGAAATCCCCATAGTTTAAGGGTCTAGATACGGTAAGAGAACTAAATATTATTAGTGGTCGGGCCAGCACAGTGACGGGGTTGGTCGGCTAGAAGTTGCTGATTCCTAAGAAAGGGGACACTAGGCCGGTCTTGACATACTCCCTCAGGAACTTGCCATAAGCAGCGTGCTTAGCCTTGGTCGCCGACTTGTGTTTACTAGCCGGGATTTTACCGATGCCAACCGCATGCGGAATCAACCTGGCAATCCTCGGGTTGACTCCTTTCTTACAAAAAGGGCACATGAGCTCCCCAAGTCGAGTGCGGAAAGGGATTATCCCGCTCTTGAGCTTCTTCATGACATGGGGCTCTTGTTGTCCTGGTCTCTTTGTCAGAGTCCATCTCACTTGAATACACCTGTATATATGGAATACAAACCGAAATAAGCAAAATAATAAATATATATTCCTTCCACCATTCCAAGTTACTTTCGATTTGCAATAACAGTCCTATACCGGTTCAACAGTTCATTACGGCCGTCGCCCCAGCTCGCTCCTAAATTAATGTGGTTTGTGTTCTTGGTAACTTATTAATAAATAAATAATATGGATTCATTCAGAATAGACTAGATCTCTCATGTACCGATTCGTACGTTGCATCTAATCATTAGGACTAGATTTTTTTATGACGCCTGGATAGATTAAGCTCGAGCTGAAAATATGAAACATGTAGAAATAGATGTACCTCCGGGTACACGAGCGGAACGTGTTCGTCGAACTCCACGGCCTCATCAGCGCCTGCGAAGTCGTCAGCACCGGCGTGCACATGGTCCCCCAAGGGGTTGAACTGCACGTCCTCCTCGGCCTGTGCTGCGTGATGCTCCTCCAGATCTGCCGCGTGAAGCACCACCCCGGCGGCGATGTCCGGACACTCACCACCACGCATTGGTTTCATGGAGAAGGTTCGTGCAAGTACGTTCAAGATTGTGGGGTTTTGCTGGATAGGGAAGAGAGAGTAGTGGATGAGTGCGAATGGAGGACCCGATAGGCTGGGTTTTTAATGCGGGAACGTTTAGGCCTCCTCGAGGGCCTAGGTTGATGATGACCCACAAGTATAGGAGGTATATCGAAGTATTTTCGAGGGAAGTGAAACCCAATTTATTGATTCGACACAAGGGGAGCCAAAGAATATTTATAAGCCTTAACAACTGAGTTGTCAATTCAGCTGCACCTGGAAACAATCTTGCTCACAGCAGTTTATCAGTAGCAATAGTTTTGTAGTAGGAATAGCAAAGTAATAGCAGTAGTAAAGTAAAGCCAGTAGTAACAAAAGCAGTAAACAGTGGGATTCGAGTGCGGTAGGCATAGGGATGGATGGACAGGCGTTGCATTGACAAGACAATTCAAATAGCAATCAGAACATAGGGCAATTGCAGATAAATAAGATAAAGCATCTAAGTACTAGACAATCCTAGGCATGTGTTCCATATATAGTCATACGTGCTCGCAATGAAAACTTGCACAACATCTTTTGTCCTGCCAGCCCGTTTGCAGCGGGGGCATCAAGGGAACTACCGACAATTAAGGTGCTCCTTTTAATAGAGTACCGGAGCAAAGCATTAACACTCCGTGAACACATATGATCTTCACATCAAAGCCATTCCCTTCCGGTTATCCCGAATTCTGTCACTTCGGGCCATAGGTTCCGGACCGCACCATCTCGGAGCGCCGTGCTGAGCTCCGCAATATCAGGAGCCTCCAGGGCCGGTGCGACCTGCTTTCCCGTATCATGTTCATGTCGGGCGCCGCGCTGAGCTCCGCAATATCGGGAGCCTCCAGGGCCGGTGCGACCTGCTTTCCCGTATCATGTTCATGTCGGGCGCCGCCGACCATTCTGACGAGTTCCTCCGCGACTTCTGCGTCAGCTTCATCCTTGCGGGCCGCGACACGAGCGCCGTCGCCCTGGTCTGGTTCTTCTGGCTCCTCGCGAGGCACCCGGACGTGGAGGACCGCGTCGTCGACGACGTGCGGAGGGATGCCAACACTAAGATGGATTACCTTCAGGCAGCGCTGACGGAGTCGATGCGCATCTACCCGCCCGTGCCCTTTGGATTCAAGGAGGCGCTGGAGGACGACGTGCTCCCGGACGGCACGGTGATTCGCGCGCGCCAGCGGTTAATCTATATTTCCCCTTTTCTCGCTGTGCTATGTTTATCAGTGCTTTCACATAGGAGTCTACATGTAAAAGACTAGAACTATCAAAGTATAATAATGCATGTAATGTTGGTCTCAGAGTTTGTGTAATTTCATATATGTAAAAACAAGTTTGTGTATCTGAGATCAAGTGGCCAGCTTCATATCACGACTGAGATGCACGCTTCAATCTTCATTTTGTAAAATGTGCAATTTTTGTTACTAGGCTCAACGGAGCTTGTAATTTTCTGAAAATGCAAAAAAACATTAAAAAATTATATCCCATTGTTTAGACGAATGCATATTTATACGATCCCCACCTTATCTACAAAGGGACAATGGAAAAATACTGAACATGTATATTTACTTGTATGTTTTTTCATATTTTTTCAAAAGTCCAAAATATGGCTTTCGATTTAAAAATGCTTATGGGAGCTCGGTCGTAATAGCTTTTTTTAGCAAGTAGCGTAAGTGTGATATTAGTCTATTTTAGTATCTCCATACAGGATAGTAACATTGTGGCGGTATTATAACAATAGTAGAAAACTTGCCTTTGGTTGGGGGCATTGGTCCGGGTTTTGCTACAAACCGGGACTAATGCCCCGGTTCCAATGGCTAGAAATGGCCACAGGAGGCGGCACACCGGTTTGAACCGGATCTTTAGTCCCGTAACAAACATTTAACAAACCGCGGCTAAAGGGTTTTCAGCAGGCTGGACCCGGCGCCAACTTCTTTAGTCCCGGTTTGTTTCACGAACCGGGACTAAAGACAGATCCTTAGTCCCGATTATAGACACCAACTGGGAGTAATGTCCCCCTATATCATCTTCCTTCCTGCCCGAGCCATACTCCATTTCATGCTGGCGGCTCCTCCCTATTCTTACGTCAAACTCGAGTTCATGCCCATTTTTTCTCAAGAATTGTCAAGATTTTGCGGTGCCCCATCTATCCAAAGGTTCTAAAAGGTTAGTAACTTCATCATTTCATCTTTCATTGCTAGATTAGCTCATTTCATGTTCTAGAAGTAGAGGGATTTGTGGATTTAGTTTGGAAGTAATTTATGCAATAATAACATGAGATCGATGAACTTGTATTAATTTATATTCTATCTATCTTGTCTTAATGTAATGAACTCCAAGCTAAATATCATTTTCAATATGTGGATTCTAACTCTATCTTGTTTTGGCATATAGTCTCGAAATTCATTTGATTCATAGAAGCACAGAGATACATGAGGTCATCCTAGCTAGCTACTACAACTACTACATCACAGAGAAACATTGGTTCATCCTACTACAACTGTACTACATAGCATAGAGATATATGGGTTCATCCTATACTACAACTGTTAGTGCACACACTCATAGATGCATCATGCCACCATCCAACAACAAAATGCACTTCTTCTTCTACCTGTCTTTAGGAAACTCACAAAAATTGTAACAAAAATAGGATTAATTCACAAAAGCTTCATAAGAAGACAACTCAGTACATCTTCGAGAAGCTCCTCTATGGCGAGCTTCTCGGAGATGTCTGAGGACGGGATCCTAAGACATCTTCGAGAAGCTCCGCCGTAGTGGTGTCCCTCTCGCACCATCTTACAGTTTATAACTTCTCTTTCTCTAGATCAATACGCCGGGAAGCTAAGATTTCACATATTAGGGAGTGACTCTGTGGCGAGCTCCTCGAAGATGTCTGAGTACGGGATCCTAAGACATCTTTGAGAAGCTCCGTCACAGTAGTGTCCCTGCTCTCGCACACCATCTTGCATTTTATAACTTCACAAGGATGCATCTTGCCTATTTATAGATTAAGTGGCACAACATAATTTCTACATTCATGACATAATGTCGACACTCACCCCTGTCATAGTGCCACCACCCACCGAAATAGTGTCGGCACTCACTAGCATGTACCTCCTAATACTCTCCAAACAAGCGTCAGGCTACTTAGCCAAACATTGTACCTCCTGGTATTCTCTAAATAAATAAAGCTAAGTGCCTCCAACCATGTGTTTTGTTACATTACTTTCATTACTATTATGCACCCGGGGGATGCGCCTCCTTGATGACCTCGGCACATACACAATCATACAAAGCAATGACCTGAGTAGCTGACCGAACTGTCAATCGAACCCTTAATACACCCAACCTCATTGCAATGCAATTAACAGGTTCGCAAGGCGCTGATACCCACAAGCATGAGGCTAACAAAAATGCATTTCATAAGAAACTTACTCCCAAAACACATAGGCTAACAAGCTTTACATAAAGCATGGGTATCAAAACAACCAGTCGAACAAATATACAAGTATTACAACACTTATACGTCATGTGCAGGTTAATCACTATTTTACTAACGCAAAAGAAGAACATTGGTGCGCTCGTCGAACAAGTTAACGATATCTTCCGCCGGCCGGTCAACTGCTCGGTAGTGGGGCACCATGTTCCAAGCCATCCCTGTTGGAGGCGATGGCGGTCCTGCAGCAACAACATCCAAGTACACATCGGGCCGCTGCATGCGCAAAAGCGCCAATGCAACTTTAGCACATGCAACAAGTTGTTGGTGCATGCACTCGCGTACTACATCAACATTATGGAACCTTCGCATCAGAGCTAGCAAGCTCGAGGGAATGGCATCCAACAGAAACATCTCCCTGAAGATATGATTCAAGAACGATTGCGCTTTCCTCAGAAAGTGCAGCACCTGCGACATGCGATCCTACAACATCGCCAATTTGATCGCACGATCCCGGTCAGTACAAAAAACCCACCAGCTTCCAGCTATTCCATTCAAACAACTCAATCGAATGCTGATGCAGTCCCTCTCTTCCTGCGGAAGGAGATTGACAACTGCACATATAGCAACATAAAGGCATCAGTCACCAGAAACAATGACATAGGCAAACTGAAGCAACGATGTCGAAAAACACCCACACTATAGCTGCTTGTTGATTTGAGCCACCTCACCAAGGAGATAAGCTTCCCGCTCCAGAGATTTTTCTTCCTTCGACTTCCAGACATCAGCATTAATGCGAATCATCAGCGGGTCTCGCTCCAAATGCTTCATGCGATCGCGCACACGAGACAAGAGCGACAGCTCCTCCACCTTTGAGCGCGGCTGCGCCGTAAGCACATTAGAGGCAGGCACATCTCGGATGCCACTCAAAGAACCCTAACCATGCAAAAGATTCAAAGAATAAAGAAACATTGCACATGGAGTTTGGGTGACAGCAGAACGAAGGCAATTTATACATTAAAGGTAGCAGCAAGTTCTGACATGGTCACCCCCAGAAAAGAATCGCAAGACAAGAATGGAAGTTTTCGCGTCTCTACAAAAGGAAGCAAGGAGTATAGCTACACCTACGCATCAGGACCGTGGCATCCTCTGATGTCGTGGCCTTCGCTACTGTAGCCCCTAACGCTGTGTCTTTCGCCGCGTTCAGCCGTTTTCACTCCGCAGAGTACTTCGTTAGTGTCTCTATGAGTCGAGGCCCGTATTTATGACAGCGAGTAGCAAAGGGAGGGAAAGCTACCTCTTAGCCCTCCGCGATCGTCGACATCTTGAAAGTAATCTAGCTGACATCCAGATTTGCACCATAGGCCTGGGCCATCACCAACCCCAAGGATGCGCTGGCTCCCTTCTGCGTGTTCTTGAAGTCCGCGGGAACACCACCCATGAAGGTCTCGACTAGGCCATCAAGATCTTCAACTAGCTTGGCCTTGGAGAGCATCCCTTCACGAAGGCGTCCCAGAACGGCTCTGGCCTTCTTGAGGGCGTCTTGGGCGGAGGCGCCGCGAACTTTGACTGCCGTCACAGGACCAACCAAAGCATCCTCACGGGCTAGAGCCTGGCGATCGAAGCCAACACCGGCGACATCTGGGATCACACTCGAACAAATCAACATGCATGGCCAAATAAGAAAATACGAGAACAACGAAACGACCAGACAAACATATACCAGAGAGTGCTTGGGCGATAGAGAAACATTGTTATGTGAACCGTTTTTCTCTGTCGGCAGCGGCGGCTATCAGGTCTTCCTGACGCTTCTTCGACTCATGTCTGAGACGATCGAGGGCTTCGAGTGCCTCATCCCGCTAGGGCTCCGCCGCGCTCAGACCCTTCTCAAGGGAAGTCACTCGACGAAGCAGGTCATTGTTTTTCTCTAACGAACAAGGGGAACACATCGAGTTTAAACAAAATGCATATTTAGCGGTATAGCACAAGTCGACAGGCTTACTTTGCAGCTAACGGTTGTCAGTATCGAGTCGCGCATGCTACCCGCCCAGAGTCCCGATCTTATCGCCTAAACGAACAGCCTCATGTAGAACAGGTTGCAAAAGACCACATATATCACCCCAAAGTTCGACCCCGAACAAATATTTCAAGTGCAAAGCTCATGAACACTTACTTGGCCATCTGAAGACGATTGTTGATTGGAACGGATCGCGGATCATGGATTGGAACGGATCGTGAGGACTGCACTACATCAAGCGATGTGCTTCATCGATACCGCAACTGCGCGTCTAGTGGTAATTATCGTGGCCTTCTACCCGAGCTAGATCTTGAGATTACGGTACAGGGAAAAAGTTTTGTTTATTTCTACGTGACCCAACATGAAGCAGCCTATTGGGATCTTGGCCACAGAATGTAAAGTAATCATCAGCCTATATGAAGAACATGAACAGTGTAATAATCCCTAATTTTCACGGTCTGCGAAACCCTTAAACTAAAACTCTGCATACATCTAGCCACAAACAATGACATATGAAACCAACGTAATGGCAGATCTAGTGCTTACGGAGGCACAACAATGAAATAAAAGACCCTAACCCATTAAATCGACCAAAACTAGCACAAACCGGTACAAATCTACCATGCATGTCAATCATACTCAGAGAATCAGACGGTAATAGATAGATCTGTGCTGCTAAAAGGGTTAGAGAGTTGGTGGTTCGAGGCCTTACCGCCATTGCTGTAGGTTTTGGAGCTTCGGGTTTGCCGAGGTAAGGGAAGAAGCAGTCGCAGTAGCAGATCCGCTGCAGGAGGAGAAGCACAGTTATCGCCTAGATCTACCTCCGTCTGTTGTCCCCGCGGTGGTCTTCGATCTTCCAGTGGGAGAGGAACCGCCGATGGTGAGACATGAGGAAGAGCGGTTATGAATAGAGAGAGAGAGACTGGGAGTGTTGACCGAGCGGTAAGGGGATTTATGGCGCACGTTCTCGATGCGTCGTTCTGTCTCCTGCTCTTCTCCCCACATGCAGCTGCGTGCCTTCTCTTGGCTTCCCAGGGCATGTTCCCAGAAAAACGCCCGATTTTACCGTTCCTACCGGGCCAAGATTTCAGGTGTTTTAAGACCCGTGCCATGCGAGTTCGGCCCACTGTGCAATTCTCCAAACGGCCTTATTTCTTCTAGCTCGGTGCGGGAAAAGGCCATGCGGCCAACCAGACGCGCCCCTGGAGTTTTTATTTGCCGTAGACCATAGGAACCACGTACCTCACGAACCCATGCAACTCAACTACTCAAGTATAAGTCATTAAGAAGTCTAGGAATTGTGCTTTTCCATATGTGATGAAAGGCATAATGATTCCGAGTATCATACAAACATTCAGTTTATGCGCATAGACACAACAGGAATTTGGTTGGCTTATATCGGCAAACATGAAAAGGCATTAGAAAATTTAGCCTCCTATGAGAATAGAAGTGAACTGGCTTTTGGCACAACCTACACCGGACCGATTAATTCTCTGGTGCTACCCGAGGGGCAATGCAAACCGCAGAAATAAGCTTGCCTCCTCTACCTACAGTCGGAACTCAATTCGAGAGCAGAGTGATTAGATTATTAGATACACATGTGCACAGATGACAGTTCTTGATCATAGAGTAGGGATGAGACCGAGCCTATTGTGTAGTTCGATGGATTTAATTGCTGGACCATAACCGCTGCCCAAAACGATGCAGTTACTCTTTCCAGTCAACGTCCATCACTACCTCACCGATGGCTAGATCCGCATCCATCCCAACAGTGAAATCTCAGTTTGCTACCCTATTTTACATCACTTGTTACCGTATCTAGAAGCCAAACCTCCTTCAAACTGGATTTTTTCTTCATAGCTCGTGGTCATCAAACTGTCAGCAGCCTCACCGGCACTGGCGGCGGTTGACAGGCTAATGTGCTTCAAACTGGCATCGATACACCTCTTCTCCTGCCTCTGGACATTGATTCACTATTTTGGTGAGATTCAAAGGATAGGTAAGAGGCCACCGGATTGAATCGTTGGCCCTTTTTTCAGATCAGTTGCAGCGCTAGGGCTCGACGTGCCGGCACCCGGCAGGGTGGGAACACAAGGGATCGTCTAACGACGAAAACTGCGAGACATGACATGACATTTTTTCGTAGCGAGGGACGTGAAACGACTTGGGGAGGAGCCAATTTTTTTTTCTCATCTGACGGTCGTAAACATCTAACACTTTAATTGGACGGACGGTTAGTTGATACTTCCAGGACTAACGTACGTTATTATCTAACTGCACAGGATGATCACTAGTAGCATCAACCAAATCAGTCCTTGACCAGCGACGGATAGAGAGCACAACTTTTTGTACCGAGCGTTCCTATCGACGATTTAAATTACTCGGCTCGACAACTTTAACCAACCAACGACCAACGCAGGGATACGGATGTTACTAACTCTTTGTATTCCAGTATATCTTCTTCATCTAAATCATCCGTGTCTCTCCGGGATCTAATGCTCGATGGTCGTCGTGCATAAGGACATCTCTTCTTTAAAATATATCGTTCATTTGCCATCTATACTTTATTAAACTATATATTCCACAGTGCTGCTACAGTAGGTAGCATCACATAGGGTACGTTAAAACATAAATTGGCATGTCCCAGCAATTCAAGAGAGGGGGTGAATTGATAGCATGTCATGATACAATATGGAACTAGCAAATTTAAAACTACCACCGTTTAATATTAACCGTTGTAGATTTGTTTTTTCTTGACACAAATACTGTGGGGAAAGCCTCTTTATATTTTGTAAAAACGGTATGTGTATTTTGTTCGAAATGGGGAGGGGAGGCCCGGCCTCTGCATCGAGGGATGCACACATTATTTATTACTATAACCATAATGTTTCGCTAAGTCCATTACAAAGATCATACAAACCGGAATCGTCAAAACAAAATGCCGAGCAAAAACGATAACCGTATCGCCAGCTCCCCAACGAGATCTATCAAACACCTCTCTACCTGTTTCAACCCCGCCCAAATGGTCACTCACACTATTGCCACTCGCCAAGAGAAGCTGGAGCGCCTTGGCGCGGCGGCTCGAACTCAGGCAAAAGGAGCCCTAGAACCGCACAACATATCCACGGAGCACCGCCCACGCACACTCTCCGGATGTCGCCTCCTTCACTACATGAACCATCTTCAGCGGGTAGATCGATGTGCCGACTCTTGCCACAACAGCCACCAACACAACCGCGGTGCCAAGAAGCACCACCCCCCGCGCGCTAGCCGCTCCGCCTCTCATGCTACTTCCATCCAACGCTGCTCCACAGGCGAGGCTCCTAGGAGAGAATGTGATACCTACACTACAGCACCACCATCGCCCGACCCAGAGATCTTAGGGTTTCCCCGGAGTAGCACGATTGAGGTCGACACAAGGTGCACAACGATGTCTTCATCAAGGTAACGGCGTGGTAACACCGTCATCGCCGGCCAATGGCTCGGTTTTCACCGGCACATAGGTTTCCCCGCCTCTCTGCTAGGACTGGAAGACGGATCGCGAGATCTCCCAATCCAGTCGCAGGCCGGCCATCTTCGACAGAGAAGATGCCCACCTCCACCAAACCTAGGGCCTCCACCTCGGGCACCCTCATGATGCAAAGTAGGCCGCAGAATACCTCCGGACGACACCAGCCGACGTCAAGAAGGCGAAGACGTCACCGATCTAGGAACCCTAGATCACGACTCGTCCGCCGCCTCGCCGCATAGGGACCGCTGCCGTCAGAGCACTGGTCGCCGCCCACCCGCCATCATTGCTGGAGATCCGCTGGAGCGCCACCACCGATGCCTGGATCTCGAACCGCCGCCGCCATGGAAGTGACGGACGCGAGGGCTAGCCCTCCCCCCCTCGCTGCGCTGCTGGAGCTTTGTCTGGTGACGGAACCGGCGGTGGCGGAGAGGAGGGGCGTGCGGGAGGGGTTGGCTGGCCAGGGGCGAGGGTGGCGACCCGGTGCGGCGGCGGCGGCGCCGCACGGGGTCAAGAGGAGGAGGGGGTAATGTTGGAGTTTAAACTACGTATTACATAATCATTGAGTATCTAGTGTTAGACAGAAATGCCATGTAGCGTCACATATCCCCGATCCCCTAAATCGTGGATAGTGTTTATTTTTATGATCTCCCAAGTGTGGTCAATTTTCTAAACTGCCTTTGCTCCTCCTCCTACCTCCTGCCGCCTCCGCCCACCCTTCCTCGTCCTCTCCTTCTCCCATGGCACAACCGATCCCGCCGCTCCTTACCCCAACGCCCATCTATGGTTGCAAGCCACCGCCATGCAGAGCGTCCGCTCCCTCATGCCGGTCGTTCTCGACTTCAAGTGCAATGTCTTCCCCAAGTGTGAATAGTTGGAACACCTGGCAAGGGTAAACGGTAGGAACACCTGGCATATTCGCTTCTTCGTGATCGATTTCATATAAAGGAAGCAAAGAAATTCCAATTTGTTAGAGAAATAAAGGGTGTGCATAGCTTGCATATCAAATTGTTTTCAAACAGACAATTTGTCTGCGATGTTCTAGCACATTGCAGATATGTTTGCTTTTTGGGAGAACATCACATGTGGTATCTTCAAAGATTTTTTTGTTATATGCAGTGTAAAAGATTCCATTAAACTAAAAGAAAACAAAAAAGGTTCCGCCGGAGGCGCCGCCACCCTATCTTCAAGGCCCGTCCGATCTAGAAGATGTGGCCACCGCTGCAGACGGCGCCTACGGTGGTGGTGGCGCCCACTCTGTCAGAAAGACGGTGGGCAGAGTTGGATGATCGGTAGCATCATTCAGGAGGCGGCGTAGCGTTGACTGTGGGCACGGTGCGGCATGGCCTAGGCGGGGCCGGGGCCTGAGGCCTCCAGTAGAGGGGCAGCAACATGGAGGAGCCGATGATAGTGCGAACAAGCAATGCGAGAGAACTGGGCCTCTTGACCGTTATTTGGGCCTTTTGGCCATCCATCAAGGATGGAGGAGCCCATGTTAGGCTACAGTTGTGGTGGTCCTCGATCCCTTCGATGTCTCGGCCTTCTACTGCTTCCTTGCCCGCTGTCATCGTGCTGGATAAGGATTGCGGCTGGGGGCGTGCGAGTCTCGTGAAGAATGGCGTTAGTCCTAGCGTTCCTCCGCACCAAGAAGAAGATATGCTTGATGCCTACCCTCGTTGATATGGCCAGCAAACTCTCATGAGCGCATCATGCCTGGAGATTGCTAGATTAAAAGGTATTAGATCGTACGCACCCATGTTTTCTTTGACTGTTTGGTTTCAGGGGGAGTGTTTCGAAGCTCTGTTATTTGTTACCATCATGTGTTATGTCTTCGACGATCCATAATGTCAGGTAAGCGATGGTGATTTGGTTGTTTGTGGTGATGATGGTGATTTGGTTCTTTCTGGTGACGAGGAACTGACTGCATGATCTGTGACTCGCAGCAGCGTTTGTTTGTCGGGGGAGACAACACAGAGGAGTTACCAGTCTTACCTTGCAGGCTGAAAATCCAAGGTATGACCTTAATTGGTTGTGCCTAACAATGGCCTTATTGAAGGAATTGTTTTGCAAGCGAGAACTTTTCTAGAGTAAAACCTATGATCTTTGATCGGGCAACGACGGTGCTTGTGGATTGTTTCCTTCTTGGAGGCGTTGCCATTGGAGAGGTTGGACTACTGGTGTTTTTCTTGTGGTGTCGGTGTCGTTGTTTTGAGGAATCGTTCTCTATAGCGGGAGTTTTCCTTTTTATAATTCTTCTTTCTTTTTCTGGACAATGTGCATTCCTAAGGCCACTAAGGCATGCGTTGTTGTAGAGGCTGGGTGTAATTGGTATCTCGGCGATATTTATATATACTCTTTTCCAAAAGAAAGTATTATAAAATAGTTCTCAATTAAACGATGCTCTCCGAGCATCCCCTGCTCCTCGGTCTCATCCTCACCCTCCATCCACGGCTCCGACACGTAATGCTCCGGTGTTATCATCATCGCGTCCTTGTCGGCCTCCAAATTCTTTTTGGAGTCATCATGCGAGGAGGACCGGCCGCAGTCCGAGGGGGAGGAGCCGGCGTAGAGGTCCAATGGCGGGATGGACTGCTCATCCTCCTGCATATGAGATAGGAGGGAGTACTTTGTTGTGCCCAGGGCCCACGGCACACCGGCATTTTTCCATAGTGCCCTCCCCCAAATTCTATCATACTCCCTCCGTCTCAGAATAGATATCGAAAGGTTCTCTAAATTTGAATGAATCTGAATACTAAATAGTGACTAGATACATCCAAATTTAGAAAAAATTAGGACATCTATTTTAAAACCGAGAAATTATTCTGGACATGATAAGCTCGGTTCAGCCCGCACTTGCCCGACTCGAGGGGCATAGCCACTTCGCCAACAATCGTTTGCTAGAAGCAGTAAATGTCGTTATTTCTAATGTAAAGTAGGTACGTGTGGGCTTGACTTTGCTGCCTATATATTACACCTACAGAGCCGAAACTTGAAACAATCAACGGACGAAAGTTGATATAACATTGAACGGGGTAGATATGGCGCCAAACTCGCCGCCATCTGTCCGTGTGCCGACAGAAACAAACTGCGAAGTCAATTCTATGGCAGACGATCCCATGAGCCCTACTGGGAGAATAATGGAAGATATGAGTGTCTACATCGTCGTCGTGATAGGGCTTGGGAAACCAATAAACTTGCCAGAATTCCGTGTCGGGATCGAAACAGAACTACTTCCACGATTCCCGCGGTTTCGCAGTTATACTTGTCAGTTCAATATCTGAATTGGTTGATATCTTGCTACCGATCTATTTAAGCAAACAACGACTCGTGGGGTCATGCCTTGTGTGCTATCGAGGAAGAGCCTTGCTTATAAAAGCTTAGCTTTCGCTCTCAGCACATCCCACCTGAATACAACAATACAGCAACAGCATGCAATCGATCGAGGGGTGGCCCTATACAAACAACTTGTTTGGCACCACTTTGCCAAATCGAAAAATATGATGTATCTGCTATCCCTGAAAAGGCGGAAGGACCTTATAGGACTGCCAAGAGTACCCAACATCCTTCCTTCTTTCAAAAAGAGGTAGTAGAATTTGAATCCTTCTTGATGGTACGTACCGGTCCCAGTCAAATAGAGTGGGGATAAAGGATAAGGTAATGATGTACCCAACTCCTCGGCCCTGTTTCACGTAAAAATTTAATATGAATTTTCTGGAATTTTTCGAGACACTTTATTTTTGGGCAATTTTCAGAAATAGAAGAATGATTTTTCTGACAGACAATTTTTTTTCTTTTGGAAACATGATGCAAGGACAAAACAAGGCTAGAACTACAGAAGTTCTAACATGCAAGAAACTAACAATAAAAAAAACTAAACGAAAGCAAAAACTAAAATGCAAAGGATATAAATAAACGGAGATAATCATAATGAAAACATTGTTTTGTTCAATGGAATCCTTTTGTTAACAAGGTTGATCAAGTCTTGCTACCAAAACAATTGCATATGAGAAAAAACTTTGTACTCCACTAATGATTATGTTACCTCAACCTTGATAGCAATGGTCCTAATCATAATAGTTTCAAATTTTTCTCTTGGTATGGGACAATATATTTCTCCAACTTGAATGCCTTCAACATGTTCAATTGAATTCAAACCATAAGTCCTTTCAATCTTCTTGGGGAAATAGACAGTATGTTCCTTGTCATTAACATTGAAGGTCACCTTTCCTTGATTACAATTTATAACAGCTCCTGCAGTATTAAGAAAAGGTCTTCCAAGAATAATAGA
Organism: Avena eriantha; assembly: GCA_910589775.1. Classification (NCBI taxonomy): domain Eukaryota; kingdom Viridiplantae; phylum Streptophyta; class Magnoliopsida; order Poales; family Poaceae; genus Avena; species Avena eriantha. Next base: position 455,713,705 of record OU342746.1, read on the forward strand.
CATATTATCATCTTCAGGCATTTCAAGCACAACAAAATCAGTTAATATCAAGCAATTGTGAGCCACCTGAACAGGTACATCCTCACATATACCCACAGGAATAGTGGTAGATTTATCATCCATTTGCAAAGATATATCAGTTGGTATTAATTTTTCAAGTTGAAGCCTCTTATAGAGAGAGAAAAGCATAACACTAAGTCCAGCTCCCAAATCACACAAAGCAGTTCTAACATAACTGTTCTTAATAGAGCAAGAGATAGTTGGAATCCCTGGGTGTCCAAGTTTCTTAGGAACCTTACCATTGAAGGAATAATTAGCAAGCAAAGTAGAAATTTCTTCATTAGGGATCTTACTTTTATTCGAGACAATGTCTTTCCTATACTTTGAGTAAGGAGGCAATTTAATAGCATCAGTCAAAGGAATTTGCAAGAATAAAGGCTTCATCCACTCACAAAACTTATTACAGTGTTCATCTTCCTTTGACTTGTGTTTCTTATCAGGGAAAGGGATAGGTTTTTGGAACCAAGGTTCTCTTTCACTACCATGTTTCTTAGCAATAAAATCTTCTTTAGTGTATTTAGTAGTCTTAGTGTGGTTTTCAGGTTCTTCTTCAACTTTTTCTTCATTAGGAACAACATTTTCTTCATTACCACTTTCAGTTTCAGCATCAGAGATAGATATACTATTAGGATCTATAGCAGGTTCAGAGGGTTCTACAACAGTTTTATGTTTCTTTTTCCTTTTGTTACGAGTAGAACCACTATTTTCAGCTTGTTGAGAATCCTGCTCAATTCTTTTGGGATGCCCCTCAGGATATAGAGGATCCTGGGTAGTAGCACCACTTATAGTTCTAATTTCATAAGCATGTTTTTCTTTAGCAGCATTAACTAGCAAGTCGTTTTGCACTTTAACGAGTTGATCTATTTGAGTTTGAACCATTTGAAAGTGTTTAACAATCATTTTAACATCATTAGAGGTTCTTTCCACAATATCTTTCAACTCAACAATAGCTCTAGTGTTTTCCATTAGATGATGTTGTACCCTTTTATTAAAGTTATCTAGCTTAACAATAAACATATCAAATTCTTCTAAGCATTGATCAGGAGGTTTAGAGTAAGGGACATCACCTTCATCAAAGTGTTGCAGAGAGTGTACCTGAATAGTGGATGAGTAGGGAATAGGCTTACATAATTCTTCTATAGGAGGTAAATTCTTGACATCTGCAGCTTTAATTCCCTTCTCCTTAAGACATTTCTTTGCCTCCTTCATCACTTCATCATTTAATTCAATAACTCCCCTCTTCTTTGATGTTGGAATAGGCATGGGAAAAGATGGTTCAGGTACAATTACTTCAGGTATAGCTTGTTTAGGAGGAGCCCAATCTTCATAATTTTTGCTTATTTTATCCATTAATTCCTCAGCTTCCTTAGGAGTCCTATTCCTGAAAACACAATCAGCACAACTATCTAGGTATGTCCTAGATTCTTTGGTTAGTCCATTATAAAATATATCAAGAAGCTCATTCTTAGGTAATGGACTTCCAGCCTGTGCATGAATCAAAGCACAAAACCTTGCCCAAGATTCGGGCAATACCTCTTTTTCTCCCTGTTTAAAATCAAAAAGTTCCTGCAAAATAGCATGTCTAGCACTAGGAGGAAAATATTTCTGCAGGAAAGTACTAATCAAGCACTCAGGGCTATCAATAGATCCAGGAGGTAAATTACTAAACCAAGTTTTAGCTTCTCCTTTCAGTGAAAAGGGGAAAATCTTAGCAACAAAGTAAGTACTCATCTTAATATCATCAGAAAACAAGCCACTCATGGTAGAAAGTTCATTCATCTATGCTACCGCACTTTCATCCTTAGTCCCACAAAAAGGTTCTTTCTTGACAATAGCTATGTAAGATAGATCGAGAGAGAAATCATAATCTTCATCTATAATGTTTATGGGAGAAGCAACAAACATAGCATCAGGAGACAATTTGGGTCTAATAGTACCCCTCTCAAGGAGACTCTTAGGAGCGCTCCTATCATGGGTGTTTTTACATTCTTTAATAAATTCATCAGTCATCTCAACATAACCATCTTCAATATCATAACTCTCACTAGACTCAGGTGAGCTAACAGGTGTGGTAGTGTCTTCATTAGGAGTTTCGGTATTTCCAACTATAGTTCTAGCAATCGTAGCATCTAGGAAAGGACCTAATGAAACACTCTTATCAAGCACAGTAGAAGCAGCATCATAAGCATCAGAAGTTTCAGATTCAGCAGTAGTAGTGGGTGTAGCATGTGTATGTGGTGGTGTAACGAGCTTACTTATAACAGATGGTGAATCAAGAGCAGCAGAGGTGTTCAAAATCGTACCTCTTCTTGTAGTGGATGGTAAAAAAGGAACCTTGCCATCACGAGACTTACCCATGATGGATGGATAGTAGCGAACAATAGAGAATCCAAGTGAACTTGATAAATAAAGTTATGTTCCCCGGCAACGGCGCCAGAAAATAGTCTTGATGACCCACAAGTATAGGGGATGTATCGTAGTATTTTCGAGGGAAGTGAAACCCAATTTATTGATTCGACACAAGGGGAGCCAAATAATATTTATAAGCCTTAACAACTGTGTTGTCAATTCAGCTGCACCTAGAAACAATCTTTCTCACAGCAGTTTATCAGTAGCAATAGTTTTGTAGTAGGAATAGTAAAGTAATAGCAGTAGTAAAGCAAAGACAGTAGTAACAAAAGCAGTAAACAGTGGGATTCGAGTGCGGTAGGCATAGGGATGGATGGACGGGCGTTGCATGGACAAGACAATTCAAATAGCAATCAGAACATAGGGCAATTGTAGACAAATAAGATAAAGCATCCAAGTACTAGACAATCCTAGGCATGTGTTCCATATATAGTCATACGTGCTCGTAATGAGAACTTGCACAACATCTTTTGTCCTGCCAGCCCGTTTGCAGCGGGGCCTCAAGGGAACTACTGTCAATTAAAGTGCTCCTTTTAATAGAGCACTGGAGCAAAGCATTAACACTCCATGAACACATGTGATCCTCACATCAAAGCCATTCCCTTCCGGTTATCCCGATTTCTATCACTTCGGGGCCATAGGTTCCGGACATTAACATGTGTATACAACTTGCAGATAAGACCAAAAACAATACTATCATAATGAATCAATAACATGTTCAGATCTGAAACCATGGCACTCGGGCCCTAGTGACAAGCATTAAGCACAACAAGTTGCAACAAAGTCATAAAGCACTAATAAAAGATACTAGGCACCATGCCCTAACAATCTGATGCCATTACATGAACGATCTCATCCAATCCCTACCAACCCCATAGCCTACAGCGGGGGATTACTCACTCATAGATGGGGGAAACATGGATGGTCGATGGAGAAGCAATGGTGATGATGATGGCGATGATCTCCTCCAATTCCCCGTCCCGGCAGGGTGCCAGAATGGAGTTTCTGGTGCTGTTTTGTGGAATCTGGTGGTGGCGGCGGAGCGGAACTCCTTCTAGGAAAACGTCGAACCCCCCGAAGTTTTTAGGTCAGAAGGCTCCTTATAGGGGAAGAGAGAGGCCGAGGGGGTGCCTGGGGGGCCCACACCACCCCCTGCGCGGCCTGGCCTGGCCCAAGCCAGCAGGTGGTGTGGCCACCCCTGGCTCTTCTCCGTCTCGTATTCTGGCTCCTAGAGTTTTTGGGTGAAATAGGATTATTGGCATATTTTCTAGGATTTTTCCTGATAGTTGATTTTCTGCACAAAAAGTAGACACCAAGGCAATTCTGCTAAAAACAGTGTCAGTCCGCATTAGTTGTATCCAAATCACACAAGTATAGAGGAGAAACAATAGCAAAAGTGTTGGGGAAAGTAGATACGTTTTAGACGTATTAGTTGACAGCTCTTCCGGCTGCGGCTACCGCGTGGAAGGTTCGTGTGGTGGAGGCCTGATGGAAGTGAGAGTGCAGGCGTGCTGCGTAGTAAAAATGGTATAGCCGGTGGTCCGTGGATGACTAGTTGCTGTGCAGTAGACTTGTAGCCTTTGCAGACTAGATTAAACATGACATGACCACTCGACGACTTTTTCCATGGACGACATCGTGTTCCTTCTTGTAGAAGTCTCGTTGAGGGAGACGTCCGTGCTGTCTCGCGCTGTCCTGTGAAGGGAACAACGTGTGCAACGAGCCTCGTTGGATCACACAGGATCAATGGTTGGTGCGCACGATCCGCGTGACAACTGTGACAACCAATCTGGGCGTAGCAGACAGAGTGGGCACAGGTTTGGGCTTCTATGAAAGAGAGAGAGAGAGGGGGAGGGGGCAAAGCTAAGTAGTATAAAAATGGAAAGTGGGTGTCTTTTACAATGAAATGCATCATGGCATAAATCAAATTATGCCAAGATAGATCCACTAGAGTTCATTGCATGTGTGTTCTTTCCACAAACCACATATGTATCCACAAGAGTTATTGCATGTGTGTTCCTGTCATGAACCACATTTGGATCAACCAGTGTCATTGCATGCGTGTTCTTTCCACGAACCACATATGGATCAACCAATGGCATTGCATGTGTGTTCTTTTCACAAACCACACATGGATCAAGCAGTGTTCACTACATGTGTGTTCTTTCCACAAACCACTTATGGATCAATCAGTGGTCATTGCATGTGTGTTCTTTTCCACAAACCACATATGGATCCATATGTGTTCTTAAACTAAAACCAGCATTAGAGTCATTGCATGTGTGTTATTTCCACAAACCACACATGGATCAACCACTAGAGTCATTGCATGTGTGTTCTTTCCACAAACCACACATGGATCAACCAGTGTCATTGCATGTGTGTTCTTTCCACAAACCACATATGGATCCATTTGTGGCATTGCATGTTTATTCTTATACTAAAACCACAAACACTCACTAGAGTCATTTCATGCCTGTTCTTTCCACAAACCACTTATGGATCCACCAGTGTTCATTGCATGTGTGTTCTTTCCACAAACCACTCATGGATCAACCAGTGGTCATTGCATGTGTGTTCTTTTCCATAAACCACTTATGGATCAACCGGTGGCATTGCATGTGTCTTCTTTTCACAAACAACACATGTATCAACCCGTGGTCATTGCGTGTGTGTTCTTTCCACAAACGACATATGGATCAACCAGTGGTTATTGCATGTGTGTTCTTTTCCACAAACCACATATGTATCAACCAATGGTCATTGTATGTGTGTTCTTTCCACAAACCACACATGGATCAACTAGTGGTCATTGCATGTGTGTTCTTTTCCACAAACCACACATGGATCAAGGAGTGTCATTGCATGTGTGTTCTTTCCATAAACCACATATGGATCAACCAGTGGTCATTGCATGTGTGTTCTTTTCACAAACCACATGTGAACCCACTAGAGTCATTGCATGTGTGTTCTTATACTAAAACCAACACTAGAGTCATTGCATGTGTGTTCTTTCCACAAACCACACATGGATGCACCACTGTCATTGCATGTGTGTTCTTTCCACAAACCACACATGGATCAACCAGTGGTCATTGCATGTGTGTTCTTTTCCACAAACCACAGATGGATCAACCAGTGGTCATTGCATGTGTGTTCTTTGCACAAACCACATATGGATCAACCAGAGTCATTGCATGTGTGTTCTTTCCACAAACCACATATGGATCCATTTGAGTAATTTCATGTTTGTTCTTATACTAAAACCACAAACCAACACTAGAGTCATTGCATGTGTGTTCTTTTCCACAAACCAAACATGGATCCACTAGACTCATTGCACGTGTGTTCTTTTCCACAAACAACTTATGGATCAACCAGTGGTCATTGCATGTGTGTTCTTTTCACAAACTACATGTGGACCCACTAGAGTCATTGTATGTGTGTTCTTATACTAAAACTAGCACTAGAGTCATTGCATGCATGTTCTTTCCACAAAACACATAGCGATCAACAAGTGGTCATTGCATGTGTGTTCTTTTCCACAAACCACATATGGATCAACCAGTGATCATTGCATGTGTGTTCTTTCCACAAACCACACATGGATCAACAAGTGGTCATTGCATGTGTGTTCTTTTCCACAAACCACACATGGATCAAGCAGTGTCATTGCATGTGTGTTCTTTCCACAAACCACATATGGATCAACCAGTGGTCATTGCATGTGTGTTCTTTTCACAAACCACATGTGAACCCACTAGAGTCATTGCATGTGTGTTCTTATACTAAAACCAACACTAGAGTCATTGCATGTGTGTTCTTTTCAAAAACCACACATGAATCCACCACTGTCAATGCATGTGTGTTCTTTCCACAAACCACACATGGATCAACCAGTGGTCATTGCATGTGTGTTCTTTTCCACAAACCACATATGGATCAATCAGTGGTCATTGCATCTGTGTTCTTTCCACAAACCACACATGGATCAACCACTAGAGTCATTGCACGCGTCTTCTTTCCACAAACCACATATGGATCCATTTGAGTGATTGCATGTTTGTTCTTATACTAAAACCACAAACCAGCACTAGAGTCATTGCATGTGTGTTCTTTTCCACATACCACACATGGATCCTCTAGACTCATTGCATGTGTGTTCTTTTCCACAAACAAATTATGGATCAACCAGTGGTCATTGCATGTGTGTTCTTTTCACAAACTACATGTGGACCCACTAGATTCATTGTATGTGTGTTCCTATACTAAAACTAGCACTAGGGTCATTGCATTTGTGTCTTTCCACAAACCACATATGGATCAACCAGTGGTCATTGCATGTGTGTTCTTTTCCACAAACCACATATCGATCAACCAGAGTTCATTGCCTGTGTGTTCTTTCCACAAACCACACATGGATCAACAAGTGGTCATTGCATGTGTGTTCTTTTCCATAAACCACTTATGGATCCATTAGAGTCATTGCATGTGTGTTCTTTACACAAACCACATATGGATAAACGAGTGGTCATTGCATGTGTGTTCTTTTCACAAACCACATGTGAATCCACTAGAGTCATTGCATGTGTGTTCTTATACTAAAACCAACACTTGAGTCATTTCATGTGTGTTCTTTCCACAAACCACACATGGATCAAGCAGTGTCATTGCATGTGTGTTCTTTCCACAAACCACACATGGATCAACCGATGGTCATTGCATGTGTGTTCTTTTACACAAACCACATATGGATCAACCAGTGGTCACTGCATGTGTGTTCTTTCCACAAACCACATATGGATCAACCAGAGTCATTATATGTGTGTCCTTTCCGCAAACCACATATGGATCCATTTGAGTAATTGCATGTTTATTCTTATACTAAAACCACAAACCAACACTAGAGTCATTGCATGTGTGTTCTTTTCCACAAACCACACATGGATCCACTAGACTCATTGCATGTGTGTTCTTTTCCACAAACAACTTATGGATCAACCAGTGGTCATTGCATGTGTGTTCTTTTCACAAACTACATGTGGACCCAGTAGAGTCATTGTATGTATGTTCTTATACTAAAAATAGCACTAGAGTCATTGCATGTGTGTTCTTTCCACAATCCATATATGGATCAACTAGTGGTCATTGCATGTGTGTTCTTTTCCACCAACCACATATGGATCAACTAGTGGTCATTGCATTTGTGTTCACACATGGATCAACCAGTGGTCATTGCATGTTTGTTCTTTTCCATAAACCACTTATGGATCCGTTAGAGTCAGTGCATGTGTGTTATTTCCACAAACCACACATGGATCAACCACTAGAGTCATTGCATGTGTGCTCTTTTCACAAGCCACATGTGAACCCACTAGAGTCATTGCATGTGTGTTCTTATACTAAAACCAACACTAGAGTCATTGCATGTGTGTTCTTTTCACAAACCACACATGGATCCACCACTGTCATTGCATGTGTGTTCTTTCCACAAACCACACATGGATCAACCGGTGGTCATTGCATGTGTCTTCTTTTCCATAAACCGCAGATGGATCAACCATTGGTCATTGCATGTGTGTTCTTTCCACAAACCACATATCAATCAACCAGAGTCATTGCATGTGTGTTGTTTCCACAAACCACATATGGATCAACCAGAGTCATTCCATGTGTGTTCTTTCCACAAACCACATATGGATCCATTTGAGTAATTGCATGTTTGTTCTTATACTAAAACCACAAACCAGCACTAGAGTCATTGCATGTGTGTTCTTTTCCACAAACCACACATGGATCCACTAGACTCATTGCATGTGTGTTCTTTTCCACAAACAACTTATGGATCAACCAGTGGTCATTGCATGTGTTTTCTTTTCACAAACTACATGTGGACCCACTAGAGTCATTGTATGTGTGTTCTTATACTAAAACTAGCACTAGAGTCATTGCATGTGTGTTCTTTCCACAAACCACATATGGATCAACCAGTGGCCATTACATGTGTGTTCTTTTCCACAAACCACATATGGATCAACCAGTGGTCATTGCATGTGTGTTCTTTCCACAAACCACACATGGATCAACAAGTGGTCATTGCATGTGTGTTCTTTTCCATAAACCACTTATGGATCCATTAGAGTCATTGCATGTGTGTTCTTTACACAAACCACATATGGATAAACGAGTGGTCATTGCATGTGTGTTCTTTTCACAAACCACATGTGAACCCACTAGAGTCATTGCATGTGTGTTCTTATACTAAAACCAACACTTGAGTCATTTCATGTGTGTTCTTTCCACAAACCACACATGGATCAAGCAGTGTCATTGCATGTGTGTTCTTTCCACAAACCACACATGGATCAACTAGTGGTCATTGCATGTGTGTTCTTTTACACAAACCACATATGGATCAACCAGTGGTCACTACATGTGTGTTCTTTCCACAAACCACATATGGATCAACCAGAGTCATTGTATGTGTGTCCTTTCCGCAAACCACATATGGATCCATTGGAGTAATTGCATGTTTGTTCTTATACTAAAACCACAAACCAGCACTAGAGTCATTGCATGTGTGTTCTTTTCCACAAACCACACATGGATCCACTAGACTCATTGCATGTGTGTTATTTTCCACAAACAACTTATGGATCAACCAGTGGTCATTGCATGTGTGTTCTTTTCACAAACTACATGTGGACCCACTGGAGTCATTGGATGTGTGTTCTTATACTAAAACTAGCAGTAGAGTCATTGCATGTGTGTTCTTTCCACAAACCACATATGGATCAACCAGTGGTCATTGCATGTGTGTGCTTTTCCACAGACCACATATGGATCAACTAGTGGACATTGCATGTGTGTTCTTTCCACAAACCACACAGGGATCAACCAGTGGTCATTGCATGTTTGTTCTTTTCCACAAACCACATATGGATCAACCATGGTCATTGCATCTGTGTTCTTTCCACAAACCACATATGGATCAACCAGTGGTCATTGCATGTGTGTTCTTTTCCATAAACCACTTATGGATCCATTAGAGTCATTGCATGTGTGTTCTTTCCACAAACCACATATGGATCAACCAGTGGTCATTGCCTGTGTGTTCTTTTCACAAACCACATGTGAACCCACTAGAGTCATTGCATGTGTGTTCCTATACTAAAACCAACACTAGAGTCATTGCATGTGTGTTCTTTTCACGAACCACACATGGATCCACCACTGTCATTGCATGTGTGTTCTTTCCACAAACCACACATGGATCAACCGGTGGTCATTGCATGTGTCTTCTTTTCCAAAAACCACAGATGGATCAACCATTGGTCATTGCATGTGTGTTCTTTCCACAAACCACATATCGATCAACCAGAGTCATTGCATGTGTGTTCTTTCCACAAACCACATATGGATCAACCAGAGTCATTCCATGTGTGTTCTTTCCACAAACCACATATGGATCCATTTGAGTAATTGCATGTTTGTTCTTATACTAAAACCACAAACCAGCACTAGAGTCATTGCATGTGTGTTCTTTTCCACAAACCACACATGGATCCACTAGACTCATTGCATGTGTGTTCTTTTCCACAAAAAACTTATGGATCAACCAGTGGTCATTGCATGTGTTTTCTTTTCACAAACTACATGTGGACCCACTAGAGTCATTGCATGTGTGTTCTTATACTAAAACTAGCACTAGAGTCATTGCATGTGTGTTCTTTCCACAAACCACATATGGATCAACCAGTGGCCATTACATGTGTGTTCTTTTCCAAAAACCACATATGGATCAACCAGTGGTCATTGCATGTGTGTTCTTTCCACAAACCACACATGGATCAACAAGTGGTCATTGCATGTGTGTTCTTTTCCATAAACCACTTATGGATCCATTAGAGTCATTGCATGTGTGTTCTTTACATAAACCACATATGGATAAACGAGTGGTCATTGCATGTGTGTTCTTTTCACAAACCACATGTGAACCCACTAGAGTCATTGCATGTGTGTTCTTATACTAAAACCAACACTTGAGTCATTGCATGTGTGTGCTTTTCCACAAACCACATATGGATCAACTAGTGGACATTGCATGTGTGTTCTTTCCACAAACCACACAGGGATCAACTAGTGGTCATTGCGTGTGTGTTCTTTTCCATAAACCACATATGGATCAACCAGTGGTCATTGCATGTGTGTTCTTTCCACAAACCACATATGGATCAACCAGAGTCATTCCATGTGTGTTCTTTCCACAAACCACATATGGATCCATTTGAGTAATTGCATGTTTGTTCTTATACTAAAACCACAAACCAGCACTAGAGTCATTGCATGTGTGTTCTTTTCCACAAACCACACATGGATCCACTAGACTCATTGCATGTGTGTTCTTTTCCACAAACAACTTATGGATCAACCAGTGGTCATTGCATGTGTTTTCTTTTCACAAACTACATGTGGACCCACTAGAGTCATTGCATGTGTGTTCTTATACTAAAACTAGCACTAGAGTCATTGCATGTGTGTTCTTTCCACAAACCACATATGGATCAACCAGTGGCCATTACATGTGTGTTCTTTTCCAAAAACCACATATGGATCAACTAGTGGTCATTGCATGTGTGTTCTTTCCACAAACCACACATGGATCAACAAGTGGTCATTGCATGTGTGTTCTTTTCCATAAACCACTTATGGATCCATTAGAGTCATTGCATGTGTGTTCTTTCCACAAACCACATATGGATCAACCAGTGGTCATTGCCTGTGTGTTCTTTTCACAAACCACATGTGAACCCACTAGAGTCATTGCATGTGTGTTCCTATACTAAAACCAACACTAGAGTCATTGCATGTGTGTTCTTTTCACGAACCACACATGGATCCACCACTGTCATTGCATGTGTGTTCTTTCCACAAACCACACATGGATCAACCGGTGGTCATTGCATGTGTCTTCTTTTCCAAAAACCACAGATGGATCAACCATTGGTCATTGCATGTGTGTTCTTTCCACAAACCACATATCGATCAACCAGAGTCATTGCATGTGTGTTCTTTCCACAAACCACATATGGATCAACCAGAGTCATTCCATGTGTGTTCTTTCCACAAACCACATATGGATCCATTTGAGTAATTGCATGTTTGTTCTTATACTAAAACCACAAACCAGCACTAGAGTCATTGCATGTGTGTTCTTTTCCACAAACCACACATGGATCCACTAGACTCATTGCATGTGTGTTCTTTTCCACAAAAAACTTATGGATCAACCAGTGGTCATTGCATGTGTTTTCTTTTCACAAACTACATGTGGACCCACTAGAGTCATTGCATGTGTGTTCTTATACTAAAACTAGCACTAGAGTCATTGCATGTGTGTTCTTTCCACAAACCACATATGGATCAACCAGTGGCCATTACATGTGTGTTCTTTTCCAAAAACCACATATGGATCAACCAGTGGTCATTGCATGTGTGTTCTTTCCACAAACCACACATGGATCAACAAGTGGTCATTGCATGTGTGTTCTTTTCCATAGACCACTTATGGATCCATTAGAGTCATTGCATGTGTGTTCTTTACATAAACCACATATGGATAAACGAGTGGTCATTGCATGTGTGTTCTTTTCACAAACCACATGTGAACCCACTAGAGTCATTGCATGTGTGTTCTTATACTAAAACCAACACTTGAGTCATTGCATGTGTGTGCTTTTCCACAAACCACATATGGATCAACTAGTGGACATTGCATGTGTGTTCTTTCCACAAACCACACAGGGATCAACTAGTGGTCATTGCGTGTGTGTTCTTTTCCATAAACCACATATGGATCAACCAGTGGTCATTGCATGTGTGTTCTTTCCACAGACCACATATGGATCAACCAGAGTCATTCCATGTGTGTTCTTTCCACAAACCACATATGGATCCATTTGAGTAATTGCATGTTTGTTCTTATACTAAAACCACAAACCAGCACTAGAGTCATTGCATGTGTGTTCTTTTCCACAAACCACACATGGATCCACTAGACTCATTGCATGTGTGTTCTTTTCCACAAACAACTTATGGATCAACCAGTGGTCATTGCATGTGTTTTCTTTTCACAAACTACATGTGGACCCACTAGAGTCATTGCATGTGTGTTCTTATACTAAAACTAGCACTAGAGTCATTGCATGTGTGTTCTTTCCACAAACCACATATGGATCAACCAGTGGCCATTACATGTGTGTTCTTTTCCAAAAACCACATATGGATCAACCAGTGGTCATTGCATGTGTGTTCTTTCCACAAACCACACATGGATCAACAAGTGGTCATTGCATGTGTGTTCTTTTCCATAAACCACTTATGGATCCATTAGAGTCATTGCATGTGTGTTCTTTACATAAACCACATATGGATAAACGAGTGGTCATTGCATGTGTGTTCTTTTCACAAACCACATGTGAACCCACTAGAGTCATTGCATGTGTGTTCTTATACTAAAACCAACACTTGAGTCATTGCATGTGTGTGCTTTTCCACAAACCACATATGGATCAACTAGTGGACATTGCATGTGTGTTCTTTCCACAAACCACACAGGGATCAACTAGTGGTCATTGCGTGTGTGTTCTTTTCCATAAACCACATATGGATCAACCAGTGGTCATTGCATGTGTGTTCTTTCCACAAACCACATATGGATCAACCAGAGTCATTGTATGTGTGTCCTTTCCACAAACCACATATGGATCCATTGGAGTAATTGCATGTTTGTTCTTATACTAAAACCACAAACCAGCACTAGAGACATTGCATGTGTGTTCTTTTCCACAAACCACACATGGATCCACTAGACTCATTGCATGCGTGTTCTTTTCCACAAACAACATATGGATCAACCAGTGGTCATTGCATGTGTGTTCTTTCCACAAACCACACATGGATCAACAAGTGGTCATTGCATGTGTGTGCTTTTCCATAAACCACTTATGGATCCATTAGAGTCATTGCATGTGTGTTATTTACACAAACCACATATGGATAAACGAGTGGTCATTGCATGTGTGTTGTTTTCACAAACCACATGTGAACCCACTAGAGTCATTGCATGTGTGTTCTTATACTAAAACCAACACTTGAGACATTTCATGTGTGTTCTTTTCACAAACCACACATGGATCAAGCAGTGTCATTGCATGTGTGTTCTTTCCACAAACCACACATGGATCACCTAGTGGTCATTGCATGTGTGTTCTTTTACACAAACCACATATGGATCAACCAGTGGTCATTGCATGTGTGTTCTTTCCACAAACCACATATGGATCAACCAGAGTCATTGTATGTGTGTCCTTTCCACAAACCACATATGGATCCATTGGAGTAATTGCATGTTTGTTCTTATACTAAAACCACAAACCAGCACTAGAGACATTGCATGTGTGTTCTTTTCCACAAACCACACATGGATCCACTAGACTCATTGCATGCGTGTTCTTTTCCACAAACAACTTATGGATCAACCAGTGGTCATTGCATGTGTGTTCTTTTCACAAACTACATGTGGAACCACTAGAGTCATTGTATCTGTGTTCTTATACTAAAACTAGCACTAGAGTCATTGCATGTGTGTTCTTTCCACAAACCACATATGGATCAACCAGTGGTCATTGCATGTGTGTGCTTTTCCACAAACCACATATGGATCAACTAGTGGACATTGCATGTGTGTTCTTTCCACAAACCACACAGGGATCAACCAGTGGTCATTGCATGTGTGTTCTTTTCTATAAACCACATATGGATCAACCGGTGGTCATTGCATGTGTCTTCTTTCCACAAACCACATATGGATCAACCAGAGTCATTGCATGTGTGTTATTTCCACAAACCACATATGGATCCATTTGAGTAATTGCATGTTTGTTCTTATACTAAAACCACAAACCAGCACTAGAGTCATTGCATGTGTGTTCTTTTCCACAAACCACACATGGATCCACTAGACTCATTGCATGTGTGTAACATCCCAAAATTTATAATTTCCGATGTTACTAGTAAGCATGCATCATATCATTGCATCATGGCATCACCTATCGAAAAATTTGCATCAGGCAATTCTCAAACCCCGTAGTCACTTACAGACAAAAGGAGGGTAAAACCTTTTTAACCACCAAAACCTTTGCAAAGGTGTTATTTTATAATCCTATCCTAACCCTCTTCTTTTTACAAAATTTTAGAGACCAATTTCGTCTAATTTGAAGTTCGTATGCAAAAGATATAAAGAAAATACCAAAATAGAAAAAGAAAAAAAAAACGAAATGGGCCGCCGGCCGGCCCACCTCAGCCGACCGAACCAGCCATCCTACGGGATCGATCCCACCTCCGCTTTAAAAAGCGTGCGAAAATCTGTTTTCTAAACCTATCTCTATTCAAACACTTATAACTTTTTATCTACAACTCCGAATTGACTTCCGTTTGTTTCTACTTGTTCCCTACTCCACATCATAAAAGCCCAAATAATCCATCGGAGCCACAACTATAACACTTCTCCTTCCCGAAATCCCGAATCTACACCCCACCGAATCGTATTTCGCTTCTAAACCCATCTAAACTTCGTCGGCTGCCTTTGGCTTCAACACGAAACGTGTAGATCTCGTCGAAATCTTTCAATTCCGACAAACCTCACCTCTTTTCATCCACCACAGCCGGAGAATTTCGCAACGCAATATTTCAGATCTGATGGCGTAATTCCAAGATCTACTCGCGCTCGTTTCTTGGAATCCAAATCCCTTTGGTGAAAAGGTAGATCTAATCAGCCCCCACAACTTTCATGTTCAAAGTTTTTCGTTTTGACCTACGGTTTTATCTCTCTAACACAGATCTACTTCTAGTCCTTTGTTAGGCAAAATCGGGTCTATTTTGAGCCAACTTCTCTTCTAGCCACCGGATCTCATCCCGACGGTCGAGATTCAATCGTCCCGATCAGTTGCCTCGTCACCGCCACGTTGTCGTCAGGTCAGCATCTAGTCCTAGTCAGCCTGCACGGTCAACCTGTCCAGTCAGCGGAATATTCTCTGGAATATTCCGTTCGAATTTAAAATTGCAGATTATAGATCTAACTTGTAAAATCTATAGAAAATTCATACTATGTCCAAACATCGCAAATAATATACCCCTGGATTCACAAATTTGTATATAACATGATTCTGGAATAAAATTACAAGTTTACTTTATAGATTACTGGCGAATAATTATTTAGTATTATTGGCCTTTTAAATCATTAAATTCATAGTAAATAATCTACATATCCGAAAAATATGAGTAATATGTCCCTGAGTTCATAATCTTGCGTAGTTTTCAGATCTGTACTTAGTTTTGTTCGTTGTCAGCACGATCTGTTCAGATTTATTAAACTCCTTTAAACACTAAATAAATCCTAGAAAAAGATCTATAACTCCGATTAAGATGAATCCAATTCCTCCTGGTCCGTATTAATGTCCTCTATCCAATAAAACTAATGACCAAATTTAATTGGACAATTAGGACAGAAGTTGCAACAGAACTACTAAAGCCTTTTTTTTGGTCATCAAGATTTAATAACAAATACCCTATTGCATTAAATGATCTCCTACATGCATCATATGATCTAATACCATTCAAAGAACTAATATTAAATCATCATGCATGCTTGTGTTCATCATTGTTGTGGTTGTTATGTTTGTAATTGTGTTGATTGGAATTATTTTGTCCTCGCGTTAGATTGTTCGGAGAGTGCGATTGCTGCCGAAGAATTCAATCATCACCCATAACACAAACATAAGGCAAGTTACACCACTTGTTCATGTTATGTCCCAGTTTTTGACTATGCATGTTTTACTCTTCAAAATCTTGTAGTATGCATGTGTAGGTTTTTAGTAGCTTTCTCATTACTATTTTTGCAAGTGCGGTTTTGTAGTATGCCTTGAGTAGCTTTATACTGAGGATTTTCCGTCCTAATAGGTTCCCCCTGTTTTGCTAAGTATTGCTTGCTATGCTATATATATATATCAAATACCGTTGGGAGGGTTCGAAAGACTCAAGAATTTTCTAAGTATGATAGCTCTCTCGAGCGAACTTTTCTTCTCCAAAACCCCTTCAAAATAAAACTAAGTTTTCTTCTGGGCGGAATGGTTGTCGGGACAACGAGTGAGATTTTGGTGGAGGACGGCCGCCCAGGAATCAAAGAAGTCTGCCATGTTTCAGAATTCAGAAGCTTCCCGTGCAACCACAATACATATGGGCTTTGTCTTGGCTTAGTACTTAGTGGGAAACCTCACCGGGGTACCAACATTTGGAGGTTCTTGGCACGGTTGGATCCAGCTGGTAGAGGGGCTACTAAGGGAAGGCTTCGCCATGGTCTTGTCCGTAAAAGGACTTGATCGTGGATTGTGGGGAAAGTGCACAACCTCTCGAGAGTATTGCAATCTGATCGATCAGCCGAGTTCACGGAAAAGAACATTTTGAGCATCTGAAGGATGGAGCCTCTGAAAGATCTTCCTCTCTCTTTTCAAACAAAAGTTTTTCAAACCCTATGGCGTGCGTAATATCGCTAATAGGTGGGAATTTGGGAACTTGGTGTGTCATATCCAAGTAACTTGGTGCGTAATATCCAAGTGCCACCTGGTGTGTAATATCCAAGTGTTAGGTTGATTGGGCACTTGGTGAGTAATATCCTCGTGTTCCATTTGACCCTATACTATTTATCAAAGTTTACAAAGTAGGGAAAACTTTCTTCCTCTTTTCTTATTACATTTATAAAATTGGCTTTACGCAAATGAACCCCAAAGCCTACTCTAGCCTTGCATGTAGAGTTAGTCTTGTTCTTTCCTTGGTGTAATTTGCCAATACATTCAAAGTATTGACCAACTCGTTTGGCTGCACGTTTTATGTGCAAAATTTGGAGATCGTTGAAAGGTGCGCTAGGATCGCGAGTCTTCACTCAACCTGCCTGTGGCATTGATGGGACTCCAAGTTGTATATATTTTGCTTCTGTTGTAATAATGTAAACTCTGGATTATTCGATTCATGTAATAAAGACTTGTGTTTTACATGATATTTCATCGACTGTGAGTGCTAGCTAATGATCCAGGGACTAGCATGTTAATCACAGGGACTTAGGATCTTACACGATCCGAGGTCATAACAATGTGTGTTCTTTTCCACAAACAACTTATGGATCAACCAGTGGTCATTGCATGTGTTTTCTTTTCACAAACTACATGTGGACCCACTAGAGTCATTGTATGTGTGTTCTTATACTAAAACTAGCAATAGAGTCATTGCATGTGTGTGCTTTTCCACAAACCACATATGGATCAACTAGTGGACATTGCATGTGTGTTCTTTCCACAAACCACACAGGGATCAACCAGTGGTCATTGCATGTGTGTTCTTTTCCATAAACCACATATGGATCAACCAGTGGTCATTGCATGTGTGTTCTTTCCACAAACCACATATGGATCAACCAGAGTCATTGTATGTGTGTCCTTTCCACAAACCACATATGGATCCATTGGAGTAATTGCATGTTTGTTCTTATACTAAAACCACAAACCAGCACTAGAGACATTGCATGTGTGTTCTTTTCCACAAACCACACATGGATCCACTAGACTCATTGCATGCGTGTTCTTTTCCACAAACAACTTATGGATCAACCAGTGGTCATTGCATGTGTGTTCTTTTCACAAACTACATGTGGAACCACTAGAGTCATTGTATCTGTGTTCTTATACTAAGACTAGCACTAGAGTCATTGCATGTGTGTTCTTTCCACAAACCACATATGGATCAACCAGTGGTCATTGCATGTGTGTGCTTTTCCACAGACCACATATGGATCAACTAGTGGACATTGCATGTGTGTTCTTTCCACAAACCACACAGGGATCAACCAGTGGTCATTGCATGTGTGTTCTTTTCCATAAACCACATATGGATCAACCAGTCGTCATTGCATGTGTCTTCGTTCCACAAACCACATATGGATCAACCAGAGTCATTGCATGTGTGTTATTTCCACGAACCACATATGGATCCATTTGAGTAATTGCATGTTTGTACTTATACTAAAACCACAAACCAGCACTAGAGTCATTGCATGTGTGTTCTTTTCCACAAACCACACATGGATCCACTAGACTCATTGCATGTGTGTTCTTTTCCACAAACAACTTATGGATCCACCAGTGGCCATTGCATGTGTGTTCTTTTCACAAACTACAATGGCATGAAAATGATTCAAGATCCTCAAGGCAAAATAATTCGTCAAGGCTTAACTGATTATTACAGTCATGTGCATGCGTGAGCATGTGCCAAGTCGATCAAATGAAACATTCAGAGGAGGATACTACGGTGTCATACCAATTTATGAATAGAGTAATGCAAGCAAACATTCATGAAACATGCTACAAACTATTAGCGAGCTGGAGCTAATCACAAGAAAGCAAGAACTACTAAGCATCCAAAGAAAACATACACTCTACATGAACAGACTAAGCACCCCCACAGTGATGAGTATATGTACAAAAATGAAAACAAATAGAGTTCGTTACCAGCCTCGTACCACGCCTCAAGTTGTCATTGATCCTCATTATTGCTCTTCATTTGTGTGGCTTGAATAATAATATGAAACCAATAATCCACTGAGAACTGCCGAACCCTGTAGCCAACTCGCAAAAACCAAAGAAGAACGACAAATATTTTTGGTGTTTTCAATTTTTAAACAAAAACCAAAAGAGAAAAACAAGCAAAGCAAAATATTTTTGGGTTTTTTCAAATAGTTCAAACAAAGCAAAAAGAAAGAAAAAAACAAACCAAAGGAAAAAGAAGAAGCAAACCAAAGAGAAACAACAAAAATATTTTTGGTCTTTTTGTGCTTTTAGAAAGCAAAAGCAAAGAAGAACGAAAACTAAAAAGAGAATGAAAACATGAATATAGAAAGAACCGACGCAACATGATATGGAGATGAGTGCGGTGTCGGCGTACCTCCCCCAAGCTTAGGCTTTTGGCCTAAGTGGGTATCAATCCATGTATGAATAGGGGTTCCAAGCTGGCAGATCTTGGTAAGAATGGTCGTAGCCGGGCCCATGAGAAGAAGAAGAGGCTCCCGAATCATAAGCGGGTTGCTGATATGAAGACTCTCCCTCATTCGAGGGCTGGCTCGAATCATCCGTAACCTCCCTTCTAGTGTCCTGCTCCTGTTGGGAGAGCTCTTCCAAGTACGTGTCAAGCTCCTCCTCAGTGAGGGACCATCCTTCCCTGTTATCAAGGTTAAACAAAACAGGTGCAGGCAAAAGAACAACACGCTCGGACTTGCTCTTTCTCCAGCCAGCTTTGAGAAAGGTTATTTCATAAGACAACTCACTCAAACTAGCCCACGAGGAAATAAATTTATGCTGTACCATGGAATTAAAATCAAGCCTCTCTATGGGAAACTGTAGGTATAGATGATGAGGCACTAAACCATGCAATGCTAGTAAACGAGAAGCAATGAGGCCTCCACAAATTCCACATTTCTCATGGTTAGCAGCAAGACGGAAAGCTATCAAAACACCCAAGTTGTAAGACCTATCTCGGCTAAGAGCAGCAGAGATAAATGCTAGATCAAACGAAGATAACTTATTGGCAGTTTTCCTAGCAAGAACACACTTGACAATAAAGTAGGCAAAGTAGCGAATGGAGGGAAGATGAATGTTACGGATTTTTCCATTCTCCTTCGAGAAGCTACTCCCTTGATAAATTTATGTGTATAAGTCCATGAGTGGTTCCGGTCTCTCTTTAATCTTCTTACATGATCCCCATTGAGGTACCTTAATAGCTGCACAAAAATCATCTAGAGAAAGATCGACAGCTATATTGTAAATTTTGTAATGGACCATGGGGTTAGGCAAAGAGTGACTCAATTTGAAATCCTACACCACAGACATGGTTAGCTTCACAAATTGACAAGGCTCATCTTCCAAAAAGTGCTCTAACCCTGCATTAGAAACCAAAGTGTGGAAATCTTATGAACTCAGAGCATGGATAAATGGAGGGAAAAAACTTCCTCCTCCCTTTGGACCTTCATGACCTCCGGCACCCAAAGCTCATGTTGGTTTAGGTGGTGTTCACTCATCTTCTATTCTGAAATTTAAACACCTATTAAAAAAGTGACTGCGAAGTAAATATAATGAAGGATTCTACTCATAGGGATTTGCAAGAGGCCTAAACATGCATCAAAACTATATCTCTAAGCATCAAACAAGCTTACAAGCTCTCATAACCAGCCACCTACAGCAGCAAAATACTCAACATACAATCCACTAAAGACAAATCTTCTTGGATAAGGGGAGGAGTCACATACCAAGGAACAATTGCTCCCAATTTCAGCAAGAAAGATGGGCTGAGCAAAGAGATCAAAGAAATCGAGAGCAAGCACAGAGAGAACGCGATTTTGAGCTATGAACTGGAGCTTACTCGGGAGAGAGAAGAAAGTGGCAGGAGAGAGAAAGGTAGTGGGGGGCCAGGGGTGGCCCACACGAGGCCATGGCGCCACCCAGGTCTGGCCGCGCCACCATGTGGTGTGCCTGCCTGGTGGGCCCCCCTGGTACCTACCAGGTACTCCTCTGCCCCTTTTTTCACGTAAAAATTTAATATGAATTTTCTGGAACTTTTCGAGACACTTTATTTTTGGCCATTTTTCAGAAATAGAAGAATGATTTTTCTGACAGACAGATTTTTTTTCTTTTTGGAAACATGATGCAAGGACAAAACAAGGCTAGAACTAGAGAAGTTCTAGCATGCAAGCAAACTAACAACACAAAGGAAACTAAACGAAAGCAAAAAAAACTAAAATGCAAAGGATAGAAATAAACGAGGATAATCATAATGAAAACATTGTTTTGTTCAATGGAATCCTTTTGTTAGCAAGGTTGATCAAGTCTTGCTACCAAAACAATTGCATATGAGACAAAACTTTGTACTGCACTAATGATTATGTTACCTCAACCTTGATAGCAATTGTCCCAATCATAATAGTTTCAAATTATTCTCTTGGTATGGGACAATATATTTCTCCAACTTGAATGCCTTCAACATGTTCAATAGAATTTAAACCATAAGTCCTTTCAATCTTCTTGGGGAAATAAACAGTATGTTCCTTGTCATTAACATTGAAGGTTACCTTTCCTTGATTACAATTAATAACAGCTCCTGCAGTATTAAGAAAAGGTCTCCCAAGAATAATAGACATATTATCATCTTTAGGCATTTCAAGCACAACAAAATCAGTTAATATCAAGCAATTATGAGCCACCTGAACAGGTACATCCTCACATATACCCACAGGAATATTGGTAGACTTATCGGCCATTTGCAAAGATATATCAGTTGGTATCAATTTTTCAAGCTGAAGCCTCTTAGAGAGGGAAAAAGGCATAACACTAACTCCAGCTCCCAAATCACACAAAGAAGTTCTAACATAACTGTTCTTAATAGAGCAAGGGATAGTTGGAATCCCTGGATCTCCAAGTTTCTTAGGAACCTTACAATTGAAGGAATAATTAGCAAGCAAAGTAGAAATTTCTTCATTAGGGATCATCCTTTTATTCGAGACAATGTCCTTCATATACTTTGAGTAAGGAGGCAATTTAATAGCATCAGTCAAAGGAATTTGCAAAAATAAAGACTTCATCCACTCACCAAACTTATTATAGTGTTCATCTTCCTTTCACTTGTGTTTCTTATCAGGGAAAGGCATAGGTTTATGGACCCAAGGTTCTCTTTCACTACCATGTTTCTAAGCAATAAAATCTTCTTTGGTGTATTTAGTGGTCTTAATGTGGTTTTCAGGTTCTTCTTCAACTTTTTCTTCATTAGGCACTTCATTTTGTTCATTACCACTTTCAGTTTCAGCATCAGAGATAGATATATTATTAGGATCTATAGCAGGTTCAGAGGGTTCTACAACAATTTTATGTTTCTTTTTCCTTTTCTTATGAGTAGAACCACTATTTTCAGCTTGTTGAGAATCCTGCTCAATTCTTTTGGGATGTCCCTCCGGATATAGAGGATCCTGGGTAGCAGCACCACTTCTAGTTCTAATTTCATAAGCATGTTTTTCTTTAGCAGCATTAACTAGCAAGTCATTTTGCACTTTGACGAGTTGATCTATTTGAGTTTGAACCATTTGAAAGTGTTTAACAATCATTTTAACATCATTGGAGGTTCTTTCAACAATATATTTCAACTCAACAACAACTCTAGTGTTTTCCATTAGATGATTTTGCACCCTTTTATTAAAGTTATCTTGCTTAACAATAAAGATATCAAATTCTTCTAAGCATTGATCAGGAGGTTTCAAGTAAGGGATATCACCTTCATCAAAGTGTTGGAGAGAGTGTACCTCAATAGTGGGTGAGTAGGAAATAGGCTTACATAATTCTTCTATAGGAGGTAAATTCTTGATGTCTGCAGCTTTAATTCCCTTCTCCTTAAGACATTTCTTAGCTTCCTTCATCACTTCATCATTTAATTCAATAACTCCCCTCTTCTTTGATGTTGGAATAGGCTCAGGAATAGATGGTTCAGGTGTAATTACTTCAGGTATAGCTTGTTTAGGAGGAGTCCAATCTTCATAATTCTTGCTTATTTTAGCCATTAATTCCTCAGCTTCCTTAGGAGTCCTATTCCTGAAAACACAATCAACACAACTATCTAGGTATGTCCTAGATTCTTCGGTTAGTCCATTATAAAATATATCAAGTAGTTCATTCTTAGGTAATGGACTTCCAGCCTATGCATGAATCAAAGCACAAAACCTTGCCCAAGATTCGGACAATACCTCTTTTTCTCCCTGTTTAAAATCAAAAAGTTCCTGCAAAACAGCATGTCTAGCACTAGGAGGAAAATATTTCTGCAGGAAAGTATTAATCAAGCACTCAGGGCTATCGATAGATCCAGGAGGTAAATTACCAAACCAAGTTTTAGCTTCTCCTTTCAGTGAAAAAGGGAAAATCGTAGCAACAAAGTAAGTACGCATTTTAATATCATCCGAAAATAAGCCACTCATGGTAGAAAGTTCATTCATATGTGCTACCGCACTTTCATTCTTAGTCCCACAAAAAGGTTCTTTCACGACAATAGCTATGTAAGATAGATCGAGAGAGAAAGCATAATCTTCATCTATAATGTTTATGGGAGAAGGAGCAAACTTAGCATTAAGAGATAATTTGGGTCTAATAGTACGCCTCTCAAGGAGATTCTTAGCAGCTCTCCTATCATGGGTGTTCCAACATTTTTCAATAAAATCACAAGTATAGGGGGTGTATCGCAGTATTTTCGAGGGAAGTGAAACCCAATTTATTGATTCGACACAAGGGGAGCCAAAGAATACTTATCAATCTTAACAACTGAGTTATCAATTCAGCTGCACCTGGAAACACTCTTGCTCATAGCAGTTTATCAGTAGCAACAGTTTTGTAGTAGGAATAGTAAAGTAACAACAGTAGCAAAACAAAGACAGTAGTAACAAAAACAGCAAACAGTGGGATTCGAGTGCCGTAGGCATAGGGATGGATGGACGGGCGTTGTATGGACAAGACAATTCACATAGCAATCAGAACATAGGACAATTGCAGATAAATAAGATAAAGCATCCAAGTACTAGACAATCCTAGGCATGTGTTCCATATATAGTCATACGTGCTCGCAATGAGAACTTGCACAACATCTTTTGTCCTGCCAGCCCGTTTGTAGCGGGGCCTCTAGGGAACTACTGGCAATTAAGGTGCTCCTTTTAATAGAGCACCGGAGCAAAGCATTAACACTCCGTGAACACATGTGATCCTCACATCAAAGCCTTTCCCTTCCAGCTGTCCCGATTTCTATCACTTCGGGGCCATAGGTTCCGGACAATAACATGTGTATACAACTTGTAGATAAGACCAAGAACAATACTATCATGATGAATCAATAATAAGTTCAGATCTGAAATCATGGCACTCGGGCCCTAGTGACAAGCATTAAGCACAACAAAGTTACAACAAAGTCATAAAGCACTAATAAGAGATACTAGGCACTATGCCCCAACAATCTGATGCCATTACATGAACGATCTCATCCAATCCCTACCATCCCCATAGCCTACAGCGGGGGATTACTCACTCATAGATGGGGGAAACATGGATGGTTGATGGAGAAGCGATGGTGATGATGATGGCGATGATCTCCTCCAATTCCCCGTCCTGGCAGGGTGCCAGAACGGAGTTTCTGGTGCAGTTTCGTGGAATCTGGTGGTGGCGGCGGAGCGGAACTCCTTCTGGAAAAACGTCGAACTCCCCAAAGTTTTTTAGGTCAGCAGGCTCCTTATAGGCGAAGAGAGAGGCCGAGGGGGTGCCTGGGGGCCCACACCACCCCCTGGCGCGGCCTGGCCTGGCCCACGCCACCAGGTGGAGTGGCCACCCCAGGGCTCTTCTCCGTCTCGTATTCTGGCTCCTGGAGTCTTCGGGTGAAATAGGATTTTTGGCATATTTTCCGGTATTTTTCCTGATAGTTGATTTTCTGCACAAAAAGTAGACACCAAGGCAATTCTGCTAAAAACAGCGTCAGTTTGCATTAGTTGCATCCAAATCACATAAGTATAGAGGAGAAAGAATAGCAAAAGTGTTCGGAAAAGTAGATACGTTTTGGACGTATCGGTCTGCTATCCAGATTTTAAATGAGCCAGCATTTCCATCCGCATATGCGTTGTTGCCATCGGCCAAATGCACCGGCTCTGGGATTGCTTTCTCCGGCTCTAAAATCGTTGGTCGTTATCTCGATGATCCCCTACTTGCATTTCCAAAGCAATGTGTACGTACACCTATACCATGGAGTAAGAAAAGGAATCGGCTAAGCTATTAGACAGATTCGGGTGTGAAAAAGTGCCAGAAGAAAAAGAACGGTGCTACAGGTACTTGACAGCCGGGATGGATGTACAAATTGGTCCCGGTCTTTTAAAAAGGGTAAAATATGGCAACAATTTCGCTAAATGGGTTAATACGGATGAAAATTTATTAAATGGGGGTAAGTAGTGTCAACAATATTAAACTAGGAGGTAAAAACTGGAATCTAACTTGTAAAGTTTATGCGCAATATCATCCGGACAGCGCCTCTCGAGTTCTCCAAATGGCTAGCTCTCACGTGTACTTGCCATGTGGCATGTTTGCATGTTGGAGTAGGCAAGTCAGGACTAATTATGGAGTGTGACGTGTGTGATATGGATTCCACTTAGGGAAGCAAAAGCTTCCAGAAGAGATGTTTTATTCACGTGGCCTGGGTAAAGGGAGCGGGCGATAGCGGCACGTCAACGGGTCGCTCTGGGACAATAGTGATCGTTAGGTGGTTCAAATACCTCGATGTAATTTTTATTATGTTTGTGTATCTTGTATTTCTTGTGAAGTCATGGAATAGATCCAAATCTTTCTCGCGAAAAAAGTTAGACGCCGTGACTATTGTGTAAATATGCGCGGGCATGTGGATCAAACTGAAATCTTGACGTTTCACAGGCTGATGGTGACGTTTCATAATACATGGTAAACTAAACCTTTCTCTTTCAAAGTTAATTTGAGTTGCGATTTTCCTTATGGCAGTTGCAATTTTGTTTTTCCTTCCGTAGTAATCCTTGAATATGTCAACACGTTAGCTCTTGCACCACTGCTGGCCTGCTTACCCTAGTACCCACTACCGCAACTCTTATCTCGCTCACCTAGTTTTTCTGTCTATTTGTTACTCAAGTCACGCTCCCTTCCCCGTACCTCTGGCACCTTAGGATAGGCTTGCACTCCCTCCAATTCAAACTAATTAAAGTTTTATTTCTGTCTTAAATTAAATTAAGTTTGGCCAGATCTGTCAAAAAAATTGTGAATATTTAGAACATTCAGAGTATATAGTACAAAAAATATATTGAAAGTTAGTGGCTAGAAGCCAAGATGGAGAGGCGGTGGAGCGGATGATTGGGAGGCACTACGGGAAAATTTGGCGCTGCCGTCGCCCGGCCCTTTGCAGTGTGCCAATAGGGCTGGAACACAGTAACGATTTTCTCTGTCATGAGGGGGTGCAGAAGCACACAACAAAGAAAACCCACACGGTACATTCTTGATAAAACACACGTCAAATAAAAGGTACACGACAAAGACAAAACAAGACACACGGCAAAGAAAGGAGACACGGCAAAGACAAAAGGCGGCACACGACAAAGCCAAACACATGGCAAAGAGGTGGGGCCCACGGCCCACCCAGGCGAGCTGACTGACGGTGGTCCTTTGCGCAGTTAGACACACGGCAAGGATATGCCTTTGCCGTGTGCTTTATGCACCATACACGGCAAAGGAACTTTTTTTATTTCTTACCTCCTTCAATCCATGGTCAAAATGACGAGTACGAAGATTCTTAGTTCGGGGCTGAGCCTGGCTAAACTTGCATTGGATTTCTGAAGAAACATCATATTGTCAACCTAAAAATGATTTTTACAAAAATCATGAGCATCAGATCATGTACCTATAGATCATATCTGACTCATTTCCTACCGATTCGGCAAAAATTTGTCTTTTTCACGAGGGGTGGACGGAAAAGTTTTATGAATACCCGGTTGGGGCATTTTCCATGTAAGGTGGTGTACTATTTAAAAAAAATGGATGGTAGCATTTTTGTATTCACTGCTTGGTGTTGCTTCACAAAACGCCCCGATTTTTGCGCTCCGAAAATAGAAAATGGCTTTTCCGTGCGATAAAAAGGAAAACTTCCTCCTGCAATATTGTGCGGCATCCCATTATCCACATCCATGCACAATATGGTAACATTATCACAAACTATGTTGCGATTCTGGCCATAGCATTGGTCAATTGAACCAAAAGCCAGAAAACCTCGAATGAGATAGGCCATTTTGTGAAGATTTTTTTGAGACATAATCAATATACCAAGTTTAATATTTTTCCTCCCAACTAACTCACATAATATGACGCCACGCGAAGGTCTCGGAATTTTTTGATTTTTTTATGATTTAGTTATGGTCATTTGAAACTATGGTCAAACCCTGATCCCTAGGTCTCGGATCGTCTACCACCCTAGACTTTCTTCTAACAGGGGTAGCCCGATGTAGCCCTCTCTTGTTTTGTTCTTGGTTAGGTCATGTGATGATGTAAAACCATGTTTGGGAACATGCTGTGACAAGATCTACCCCGGTTTCACAGAAGCGGGGAGTTTCCCCATAATAGTCAGATTGTAGACACTTCGTTTTTACGGGACAGCGCATGTCTGCGAAGGGGGTCACACTTGGTAACCAGGTTTAGGAAGTTTGAGCATGCCACCACACTTCATTACACATTCTAGGGTCACATGCATGGTTTGGAGGCGTTCCGATGCCCCGAAGCGCTTCTTCTTGCGGAACCCTGATCCCAAGGTCTCAAATCGTCTACCCCCCCTAGACTTTCCTCTGACAGGGGTAGCCCGGTGTAGCCCTCTCTTGTTTTGTTCTTTGTTAGGTCATTTGATGATGTAAAACCATGTTTGGGAACATGTTGTGATAATATCTACCCCGGTTTCACCGAAACGGAGAGTTTCCCCCTAATTGTCACATTGCACACACTTCGTTTTTAGGGGACAGCGCATGTCTGCGAAGGGGGTCACACTTGGTAACCAGGTTTAGGAGTTTTGAGCATGCCACCACACTTCATTACACATGCTAGGGTCACATGCATGGTTTTGATGTGTTCTGATGCCCCGAAGCACTTCTTCCTGCGGAACCCTAATCCGCGGGCCTCAGATCGTCTACCCCCTAGACTTTCTTCTGATAGGGGTAGTCGGGTGGAGCCCTCTCTTGTTTTGTTCTTGCTTAGGTAATGTGATGACGTAAAACTATGTTTGGTAACATGGTGTGACAAGATCTACCCTGCTTTCACCAAAACAGGGAGTTTCCCCCTAATAGTCAGATTGTAGACACTTCGTTTTTAGGGGACAACGCATGTCTGCGAAGGGGGTCACACTTGGGAACCAGGTTTAGGAGGTTTGAGAATGCCACCACACTTAATTACACATTCTAGGGTCACATGCATGGTTTGGAGGTGTTCCGATGCCCCGAAGCGCTTCTTCCTACGGAACCCTGATCCGCGGGCCTCGGATCATGTACCCCCTAGACTTTCTTCTGACAGGGGTAGCCCGGTGTAGCCCTCTCTTGTTTTGTTCTTGGTTATGTCATGTGATGATGTAAAACCATGTTTGGGATCATGTTGTGACAAGAACTACCCCGGTTTCACCGAGACGGGGAGTTTCCCCGTAATAGTCAGATTGCAGACACTTCGTTTTTAGGGGATATTGCATGTCTGGGAAGGGGGTCACACTTGGTAACCAGGTTTATGAGCTTCGAGCATGCCACCACACTACATTACACATGCTAGGGTCATATGCATGGTTTGGAGGTGTTCCGATGCCCCGAAGCGCTTCTTCCTGCGGAACCCTGATTCGCGGGCCTCAAATCGTCTACCCCACTAGAGTTTTTTCTGACAGGGGTAGCCCGGTGTAGCCCTCTCTTGTTTTGTTCTTGGTTAGGTCATGTGATGATGTAAAACCATGTTTGAGATCATGTTCTTGGTTAGGTCATGTGACAAGATCTACCATGGTTTCACCGAAACGGGGAGTTCCCCCTAATAGTCAGATTGCAGACACTTTGTTTTTAGGGGACAACTCATGAGAATATCTTTTTGCGGCCCGAAAGTTGGGGTGTCCAGGCAACGCGGTACCCAAGTTCCCTGAAATCAGCCGGGATGACTACAGTTTGTGTGCCAAATACTCATAGGGTCTTTTTCAGCATGAATTCAACTTTACGTTTCAATACAAAAAATCAAGCTAACGGCCGTCAAGTTGGGCCCCCTGTTAGTTCTCGCCGTTATGTCGCTCCCATCGCATAGGCGGGGTGGCTATCACGTAGGCTTGTAGCCTTGGCACAGTGGATAGGACAACACCCCCTGCCCACCCCCTGCCCAGTGTATTGACATGACAAAACATGGCACATGTATCGGCGTTATAATTATTTTTTGTTTACTCAGAAGATGGAACACCCACGGGCATGCGTCTCTCCTTGGACTTCCGTCCCCGTTGTTAACCACTACCTGAAAAGCGCATTGACGGTTCCACCGTTCCCCTGCCTCGCATAAACCACTCTTCTTCTTCCTGTCATCTGTCTTCTTCCCGTCTTCTCCTTGCCGCCATGGAAGGTCGTCGCACTCTAGAGACAAACTTCACTACCCATGACAATAAGAAGATAGACGTTGTCTACACCAACAAGGAGGAGATAGTGGTGCGTGTCCTGGGTATGTATGAGGGTTGGCTTGGGATAGACGAGGACAAGTTTGTGGGATTGGACCTCGAGCACACCTCAGAGCACCCATATGAAGGGAGTGAAATCACTGTCATTCAGCTGGCCATGAGGAAACACGTCCTCGTCTACCACCTCCCCCGATGTGTAGATCTGCTCTCTGTAGCTAATCGCTTTTATGGTTTTCTCCTCATGTTCTTTATCCATTTGCTCATCTTGCAACTACTGGATTTTATTTAGGACCAAATAAATTATGACAAGACAATGTTGAGAGTCTTGATCTTGCATTTACTAAACTTTTCAAAATTATATTCATATGATGATCTTGCATTGACAAAATATTTGTAGTTACAAATTTTGGTGATGACAAACTACATACTTTTAGGACTGACAGGAATTGTCTGGCGCTGCGCTAGTTCCTTGTAGAAAAGGGAATTGTTTTCTGCATTGTCGACAAAACAACTAATTTTTCGAAATTTTATCAAGAGGGAATTATAATTCCTGTGCACAACTGGATCGATATTCAGAGTCTTGTCAAGATCCTAGGGGGCTTGAGGAAGGATGGAATGGCATCACTCGCAACTAGAATCCTCGATGAGTCGTATGACAAAATGAAGGAAGATTTCCCTACGGATAGGCACGATTTCTGGGACGAGTGGCTGTTGTCTAATATAAACCTAAAGATGCAGTCATAGATGCTTACATGACCTACCAGTTGTACAAGAAGATCCATTTTTTTCTACGTTACCTCGTGTTTTGCCCTATTTGCAAGAGGGAAGACGAGCTTAGGGGAGCCCTTTGTGGAAAATGCAGAATAGCTGAGTTTGAAGCTCCATATGCAAAGAAAATGGCTGCATCTGAAGCAGGTGATAGAGAGGCTACAGAAGCAGCTGAAAGAGAGCTTGCAGCTAAAGCAGAAGCAGCTGACAGAGAGGCTACAGCTGAAGCAGCAAACAGAGAGGCAACATCTTCTAGCGGCAACAATCAGGCCTGTGATGCACCACTAATTGTGCTGCAGGACGCTGAAGATAGGGAAGCCAAGTCAGATCCCAGGTGGGACGAAGCATTTCGTGAGCTGTGGAGTACCTGGAATGGTCACAGTTGGTTGCCTAGGAACGGTGGCAAGCGCCTCAAGTGGTCTGATGAGAAGTGAATTAAATTTTACTTGTCAGTGTTATGTTTCTGTTTTGTGAAACTCAGTTAGCTTGTCAAGATGTCTAGCGCCTCAAGTGATACTAATAAAATAAATTCAACCCTCGTTGTGTTATGCTTATGTATGTGTCTTGTAGCTTGTCAAGATGGTAGCTCGTTAACTGGCAGTTTGAAAGAGTGCCCTTTTCCTCTCTCGCTAAACAGATATGTTTCATTTTGCCCAAATTGGTAGCAAATCTAGAGAAGATTCTAACTTCGATAATTCTTTCCCTTTTGGACCTCTTTTTTCCTCCGATCAGGTAGCAAATCTGGAGCAGCAAATCACACCAGGTAGAAGACATTCATTCAGAAAACAAAACAAATGTAGATATAGCTATGCGCAGCTTAATAGGATATAGCGATAGAAAGTAGGTTGCTTAACGAGGTTCGATGCATTCAGCCAGAAATAGGATATAGCTAGAAAGATGCTGCTTAGCAGCAGTAGCCGCCGTAGCTGTAGGCACATCCTGCAAGTGCCCGCGCCCCCACCTCCTCCCTCCGGCGCTTCCTCCACTTCTTGCTGCCCAGTCCCTTGATCTTGGGGGCCTTGGGCGTGATTGGAGGCATGCGACCCTCTTTGATAGCCACCCGCTGGAGGTTTCGGAGGTGAATGCCGAGAGCCCGGTGTTCAGCGATGTAGGCGTTGATGTTCACGGTCTCGCGCTTGCCGCCTTCGTGGATGCCAGAGCCCGGTGCCTCTACATGCTTCAGTAAGGAGTTGAAGTCGGTGTCGGGGAGACTCACCCAGCCGAAGGCGATCCCCTTGCAGAAGGGGCAGCGCCGGGTGCCACGCCTGAAGAAGGCGTCGTACTAGCCGGCCCACAGCCTCCTCAGCACCTGATGAGTCTTGGTGTGGATGAACTCGTCATCGCTGCAGACGTCGGTGCCAGAAACCTATTGGAAGAAAAGGAAAATGGGGGAGTAGATGATGTAAGAAGACCGAGCAAACAAAATACAAACAAGCAAATCCTAATAAACCAAGATCTAGCATCCAATGATGGGAACGGTAGAAGAACGAGGGGAGGGGAGCAAACCCTAGTTACCTCCGACCATGGGTCGTCGATGCTGGTGTTGCAGGGGTTCAGCGGAGCGATGTAGTTATCTGGATCGTATGTGCCCAAGAAGTGCTTGATATACTTGTGACCGGCGGGGGGCTCCTCTTCGGTGGCCCCATCGATAGCAGGGACGGGGGCCTAGACTAGTACAGTGGCTGCGATCGATGGCTCGACTAGGGCCTGGACAGGGACGGCGGCTGCTTTCAACGTGTCGAGGGGGACCAGCGAGGAGATGGGGGCCTCCTCGCTAGTGGCCTCGGATGCGACGATGGCCGCCTTATCCTCCTCCGTCATCGCCGGCATGGACGGGGTATTCTCGGGAGTATGCGGGTGCTGGTGGGACAGTGGAGAGGGTTGCGTGGGGAGAGTGAGCGAGAGTGAGAGTGGGTGTGCAGAGAGGGGCTCTATATTTAAGGTGGATGGAAGCAAGGCACGTTTCGTTGCACCACCGTGCAATGCGCCACGCAGTCTACTGCACAGTGCACCGTGACACGCGCACGGTATGTCACGTTTTTTCCCGGGCCATGCATGGAAGTTCTGTATTGAGCCATATGCAAAGGGCGTATAGACAATTTCTATGTACGAAGTTTGACACGGCCCTAAAATTGGAGATAGTTAAAAGTGGAAATGTAGAGGAGAAGGTAGGTGGCTGTACAGCGAGATTTGTGGGGTTGTCTCCGAGAGGTGCTAGGAACCAGCGTCGTGTCCCAAGTTCAGCATCTGCTATTGCATCTTCGATAACCAGAGCTGGAATGATGCGCGGGGCTGCGTGGGTACCTGCGTGTTACTAACAGTCAGTAAGCAGAATTTTGAATGGGATTTTACATGCTATATGACACCATGACTCACCCCAAATGGACGGCTCCCAAACACGCACGTCGCCGCTAGGTTCAGTGACCGCATAAATGCGTTGTAGTCTGTACGAAGAGTAGCCGTAGGTGAAGACGGCGTCAACATACTTCTCCGGCCACAGGAAGTCGTCGCGCAAGACTGTCCATTCCTTGTCTTCTGGGCATCTAATGAATGTGATTGCCTTGTCGAACACCGTTAAGAGGTCGTACTCCTAGTTGTTCCACGCCCCCTCCCGCGGTCTATGTGGGAGCTGTACCTTCACGAGGTTAAGTTCTTCCATGTCGAACCTGTAAGCGAATTTGGAAATGGGCGGGGGACACCCGCTGTTGAATGCAGTAATGCCGACACCCTTCAAAGATGGCACTGCAAGTCTCTTAGATCTGTAGCCATTTTTAGAGTCCAAGTACTGCCATCCTGTGATAAAAGGACCAGCCACTCGCCGTTGCCACCCACTACTGATTCAGACACTTATCCAGCAGCATCAGTTTTGCATGAATATTCTGCAGAGTTTGTTATCAGTTGGTACAATAAACTAGCATGGATTCCATTGCAGATACAATTTGACAACTGGGCCTTCAGATTAAAGTACACAAAATATCACCTAAATACGAGAGTCTCCTCAGATATAGCCTAAATTGTGCCTGTGTCACTACGAAGATACTCAATATATGGAGTAGTAGCAGAGCCCCTAGAACAAACTCCTGACGACGATCATAATTAAACAGTTCAGGGCATAACAACCTTAAATCGTCTAATCTGTTTGTTTTTATTTTAGGAAATAGAATATCACCTAGCAGGCATTCCATTGCAAAATCGAAATTGACAACTCGTCTATCACCTAAAGTAAGACTATGTCACTACGAAAATACCAGAATATTAGGTATGAGCAGAGCTTCCATTGTACAGAAAGTCTTAAATGGTTCGATTTGTTCAAACCGTGCGTGCGCACAACACATTCGATGAAAGGAACATAGGATTCCGATGAGAGTTCAGCACATATGAATCAACGATATGACTGAACGAATAAGCTAGATACTAGAACTTACATGGCCATCGCGGTCGTCTGGGCATTTGCTGTTATCGGGGTAAAGAAGGCCTAGGGTGCCGAACGGTTGTTTGTCCATGTTCTGCTAGCTAGGGATGCAGCGAGCAAGGCGGCCGGCTGAGATGATGTCCAACTCCGAGGCGATCCTGTGCACATTCGCGGCGCTGAGGTTCGGCCATCCCCAATCCTCGCGGTAGCGGTCGCCCTGGCCATCCGTGTCGTCGTCGCATGCTTTTCGCTTCAGCCTGCTGCTACCCCAAGCTCTACCCATAGCGGCAAATGGAGTCTGGAATCTGGTAGATTAATGGAGGCGTTGTGATAAGGAGTCGGATGGATTCGAGAGGGTGTGGAATCAGGGATGGGGGCAGTTGTTCGAGTGGGGAGCGAATCTGCAAGGAACCACCGCCGCCGCTGGTTCTCGTCCATGTGGAAGAAAAGAAGGGGGCGTAATTATTGAGGGCGGGCACCGGAACCGTCTAGAGGAAGTGAAAAAATAAATCGGAAAAGGGAAATGTGCGGCCCGCCTGTTAGTGAGTGAAGGTCGGCACGCGCAAACATGCCTTCGTTTGAATTGATTCCACCGCATGCAAGATGCGCAGAATAAATTTTAGGAAGTGCTAGCATCGACGTGTAAAACCGCCGTTTTTCGCCACCTTCACCCTACTACGAACGGTCGTGCACCATTCCAGATATTGGTAAGGGCGGTTCCAATCTTTCACTTCTCCGTCTCATTTCGTCCTCCACGGCCTCTTCATCTTTCTCCTCCACGGCCTCATCCATTTCCTCCACCACCGCATCACCCTCTTCCTCCGTATCCTTTCCCTCTTGCCTATAGTCATGGACGTTCCGGATGTCCGAAATGACGGCAGGCAAGAAACTGCGCACTTCGACATCGAAGTACATGGCGGGAAGAAGATCGATGTCATCTACACCATCGACCCTTGGACGGTGAGGAACACTCTGAATAATTACACGAGTTGCTGCAGTTCGAAGAAAATAGGTTCGTAGGTCTCGACCTCGAGTACAGTCGCGATCATCGTATGATTGCCATGGTGCAACTCTCCATGAAGGGGCACGTCCTCGTATACTAGCCTTTTTGCGAGAAGGGGGCTGACGGGATCTGGTAGACTTTGCTGGCTTTTTGTTCCTGAACCGTCTGTTTGTAAAAGTTATTGCTATATTATTTTTCTAAATTCATTTTCATGCAGGTGGGCAAAAGCATTAGGGATCTGTTTCATGACTTTCTCGTGAACCAGCACATAACATTTACCAGTGTTGACATCACGAATGATAGTAAACCGCTTGAAAACCCGACTGTCAACATTAGAATCCCAAAGGAGTGCAGAGTGGACATCCAAGAAATTTACTGGATCCCAGGGACGAAGGGCGGCAAGACCGGGATGGCCGCTCTTGCCTCCGAACTTATAGACCCGTGGTACGCTGACATGAAGGAAAGAATGCCGAGATGTTCGTGGAGGCGTTTAGGGCACGATTACTGGGAGGATGAGCCACTTTCTGAACCTAATCTGAAGTACGCTGCAATTGACAGGTATGTTAGCCACGAGCTGTACCGCCAGATTGTAAAATCTCGTTCCAGGCATCGCATCATTGAACCACCACCAAGGCAGGTTGTTTGTCCCAGATGCCGGAGTGTAGATGAATCTACAAACCGGGGCAAGCGACCGAAGGCATCCTATGATCGGTTGCCTTCTCCAATAGGCTGGGATATAGACTATTAGTGCATGATTGTTTTATTTATAAAAACATGTTATTTCCTAAGTACACTATGTGAGCAATTACGAACTGCTGTGTATTACCTTTGTCAAACTATAATCTGGTTTATGACTGTATCCTTCTCTATAATCTGGGTTTGGTTATGACTTATGACTGTATCACACCTTATGCATGCCAGTCCTAGATTCTGCCGCATGCAAATGGCACAGACAGAATTTGGAAGAATGAATGTTGAGCATACAAAAGGGGGAATGTAATTCATACAGGTTAAGTAGCTAATAGCACAGGGATCATATGATCTTGGTTCTTACACACCGAATGCTTAGAAAATACATGCGAGATAAAATACAGGCGAGATAAAATTAGGAACGAAATGCGAAACTAGTAGTGGTAAACAACACACTCACCCACCCGCCAGATCCAGTTGAGCATCTCGTAGCAGACATATGCGTCCCTGGCTGCGTACTTGATCGCATCGTAATCCAGGTGCCTCCACTCCCATCGCTTGTGCAGGTGCTTCGAGAACTCGATTTTCATGCCGATGTACTCGCGGTCGATGATGTCGGAAGCGAGTCTATCCATGCCGGCTTTCCCGGTACCGCCATCCGGGTACCTCCACAAACGTTGGAGATCGACGTGATTGACGACATGAACAAGGAGATCCCGTTCTAGCTTCGGAGTGTCGTTCTTGATGTCGACGCTGGCGAAGTAGATCTCCCTCCTGTGTAGGAACTCGCAAAGCTCCGAGCATACAAATTTGGCCCTACATACGTGATATAGTAGGTCGTGGTTGCGCATGGACAACTGCAAAAGCGTCGTCTTCTTCCTATCTCTGGTATACTCGAGGTCAAGGCCGACGAGCTTGTACCTGTCCATCGGCTCCTGTAGCCACCGCTCGTACATTGCGATGACCTTGGCCACCTCCGCTGACGCATTTGTGTGGACGACCGTCATCTTGGTGGTGCCATGGGTGGTGACGGTGTGCTCGTCGGTGTAGTCGCTCCCGTCGCCGAACACGCCGTACCTGCATCCATGGCAGCAGCTAATGCGGCGGTAGTGTCCTAGGGTCGGTAGCGGTGGCTGGGACTGGGCGTGTTGGTGGAGTGCCTGTTGCGGTGGTATGGCCAGGCGGAGGCGGTGCCTGCGGCAGCGTCGATGGTTCTTGCGGTGGCGGCGCCGGCGGAAGGAATGAGTTGGGGATTTTTGCACAGTGATGTGCTGAGGAGACAGAAGGCGATGCTTAAATTCCGTTTACCAATATTCCGGTCATACCCATGCAGAAGCAAGTTTGACCGAGCGAGCACCGATGGTTTCCAATCCTAGCGATTAAATTCGGCGTCCGTCCCGGTAGGCGATGGGACGGGTGTGCGACGTGGCTTTGACGTGGCAGAGACTGGTCATGTAGAACACCGTCCCGTTGCCGATCCGCAGCGGGTGCGCGGTGCTGACACGACGTAATGTGATAGGATAGAAGGAAGTGTACAGTTATTATTAATTCCTCACAAGTTTAAGAAGTGTAATCATAGACATGGACCTAGCATCCCTGCACCCCGGGGGAGCCGCCCAGCCGATCAGGCCTGCCGATTGCGCAAAGCTTGTCCCGAATTTGCCAAAATGAAGCTCGTTTGCCCATGCTTCTATAAGTTTCTCTGTAGGCCACTTGTGTAAGCATGCACGATCAAGCAACTTTGCAACACACGTGTCGCT
The DNA here is from genome assembly GCA_910589775.1 of Avena eriantha. Lineage (NCBI taxonomy): Eukaryota > Viridiplantae > Streptophyta > Magnoliopsida > Poales > Poaceae > Avena > Avena eriantha. Next base: position 455,751,149 of record OU342746.1, read on the forward strand.
AGAAAAGCATTAGGTTTCAACGCACCACATAGTTTAGGGATTTAGAATAGCTACATTGTGGAGCTCTAGCCAAATTGCATGGTAAAGCTAAATCCAGCTTTTTGTCAGATTTAGCTATAGCAACATTATGTCTCGTTTGTCCTCACTTTTGCCCTCCCGATATTCCGAAGCCCTCACATGCGCTCGGAGGGGGGTTCCGTCTGGTCAAAGGCTTGGCCGTTACGTGCGCCATGACGCCTAAAGTGGAAGTTTTTTTCTTATTTGGCCTTTTTAAGAGCGCCTTTTCCCCTCTCTCTCTAACAGTTTTGTTTTTTTGCCCAAAAAGGTAGGGAATCTAGAGAAGCCTCTCTCTTCATTCATTGTTCTTTTTGCGATCGTTTCCCCCAATCTGGTAGCAAATCTAGAGCAGCAAAACAAACCAGCACCATAAATAAATTCAGTAAACAGAGCAAATGTAGATAAAGCAGCTAATATAGGTTATATAGTACGGTACTTAACGAGGTTCGACAATTAGGCTACCCAGAAGCGCGAAGAGGATCTGCGCGCCTCCTTTGCGGCCAGGTAAAAGTTGTTCGAAGAGCAACTATTCTCAGTCGCCAAGCCCTCTCAGGTACCTTTACTGGTAGTATTTTATTGATGCTCCTCTCTGCTTCTAGAGTTTTGCCGGTGGCACTAGAAATTTGATCCAGTATTTTGGTGTAGATGTTGGCGACTTGAGTTTTGACCCGTAGGCCCTTCGTCGTGATGATGCTCTGGCCGGCGCGGTATCCGCGGTCGAGGACCGAAGCGCTGCCGTCCAGGATACATTGTCCAAGGCCAAGGTCGCCTTAGTCGCCTTCAGGAGGAGTTGATGCCAAAGGCGGAGCAGGTCGATAATATGGACGAGCTGGTGGAGTCACTCGCCGGGGGTGTGCCTGCTACTTACAAGAACTCCCTTCGGGCGGTTGGTGCGACGATGTCACTCGCCATGGTGCAAGCCCACGGAGTCGAGATAGATCCCTCTGTGGTGTTGAAGACGATGCCTGTTGGCGCGGATGGTCAGCAGGTAGTCTTCGCTCCCTTTGCGACTGCCTGTGCCAAATATGGCCATTCCTTGATTAATACCGTTGCCAAGTGTTCGGAGGAGCTCCAACGCACTAAGAAGGCGGCGAAAGCTTCGGCCTCAGGGGCAGGCGGAAAGTCGGTGGCGTCTGATACTGCCACGGACTTGATGAAGCCCCCGAAGGCGTCGAAGTCGAAGAAGCCAGCTGCTCCGTAGTTAGCTTTTGTAATAGATGATGAATTGTCCTTTTGGTCTAACAACATGCCTGCTGGTGAGTGTGCTTGTGAATATTTATGCTTATCCTGAATGCACCTGTTCCCCTTGCCTTTGTGTTAATTTGGTCGCCTTATTTGCTTCTGTCTTGACTTGTGGTAGGGCACATCGAGTGGGCCCGTAGGCGGAACCCAGGATTCACCATCTCTTGAGGATATAGTGGCACCGCCGTGCTCCAGGGTAGAGGAGCTGTCCTTGCTGTCGCGACTTCGTGACCTCGTGAAGCAGTTGGATCGTGAGTTGCTCCTGATCCGCGGTAACGCAGATGTGTGGAAGTCAAAGGCAGAAAAAGTCACCGCCCACGAGCAATATCTGCTTGGCGAGGTGACGCAGCTGGGCGACCAGTTTAAGTGTTAGTTTGCTCGTCCTCATCTTTTCCTTTGTAGTTAGTCGCAATGGTACGTTGTACTCATGATGTTGGTGCTGCTTCGTGTAGTTGTTAGCGCACGCCATCCACAAGAGGAGAGGGATAGGATTGCCATCCGCCTTCATGGTCTCAACCAGGAGCAACTTCAAGAGAGTGGATACTTCTGGGTGGATCATGATCGTGCGACTGCATTGGCGACCCTGCAGGATCGCGCTTCGTGAGTGCTGCTCTTCCTGAAGAAGTCGCAGTCATGTTTGAAGAATATCTATCGGGCGATGTTCCCGTTGGATGACACTCCATCAAGCCTGTTGGCTCTCCTGGCCAAATTTCAAGATATGTTCGCGGTTCGCGAGTGCGTGAGGCAGCAGTTGGTGGCTGGTGCCAAGGCTGCCCTCTCGATGGTGCGATTGCACAGGCCTGACGTAGATGTCGCCGCCGTAGCTTCCGGTCTGCCAGCGCCGCCAGCCGGATCTGCTTGGAATATGGTGCCGCACTATCAAGCGGTGGACCGCCCAGCAGAGGAGATTGTCGACTTCTTCGAGGAACAAACCAATGTTCTTCTGTTGCAGCAGTTACCAGATTTGTGTCCTGCATATAAGTGTATTTGTGCTATAAAGTTCATATATATGCTGTAGATAATTTATTGTCAAACGTGTATAAACAGCTTTGTTAGCGTGAGGTGCGTTGCACTATGCGAGTCCTTTTCGTTAGCCTGGCCATCCCTTTGTCAACCTGCCAGGTGCGTTGCAGCTAGGTTGGGTTTTCATTAAAGGGTTTGATTGATGTGCCAGCTACTCACGATATCGCATTTATTGGTTCAAAGAACAGATGTACGTAGGGTGGCGCAGCCCCCGAGTATAAAATTGACAGAAGTGAAAAGAAAACACAGAGTTTTGGGGCACTTAGCTTTTATTTATTTGGAGAACAGTACGAGGTACAAAGTGTGGCTAAGTAGCCTTGGCTGGGTAGCCTTATTTGCGATGTAAAAGTAAAAACAGCTAGGGGTAGAAGCGTCGCAGTTGTGCGACGTTCCAAGGGTTGGAGTATGTGACTCCTGTCTCTAAGTCTTGAAGGCGATAGGCACCACCTGGGATTACTTCTGTAATCAAGTACGGTCCTTCCCAGGGGGACTCGAGCTTGAGATGCCCCTGCTGCTTCAGTCGCAGGACCAGGTCACCTTCGACGAAGGATCTGGGGCGAAGCCTTCTACTGTGGTAGTTGCGCAGGTTCTGCTGGTAGATCGTGGATCTTTTTGCGGCGATTTCTCTTGCCTCGTCAAGGAGGTCTACGGAGTCTTCGAGTGCAAGAGATGACTCTTGTTCACTGTAAGCGACTATGCGCGGCGCCTAGTACCTTACTTCGGCGGGTAGTACCGCTTCTGCTCCGTGCACCATAAAGAATGGCGTGTAGCCTATGGCGCTGTTTGGAGTTGTACGTAGGCTCCAGAGTACGGATTGGAGCTCATATGGCCAGCAACCCGCGGCTTGTTCGAGTGGTCGAAGGAGTCGCTTCTTGATGCCGCTGCAGACGAGCCCATTTGCTTTTTCTACCTAACCGTTGGTCTGTGGATACGCGACTGAGGCATAACTGATGTTGATCCCCAGGTTTCCGCAGAATTCTTGGAACTCTTTGGATGTGAAGTTCGTCCCGTTGTCAGTGATGATGCTGTGTGGCACGCCGAAGCGGTAGACGATGGATTCGAAGAACTTGACCGCACTGTGCCCTGATTGTTTGGTCACTGGCATGGCCTCAATCCACTTGGTGAACTTGTCGACTGCTACCAAGAGGTAGACGTAGCCTCCTTGCGAAGACCGTGGGAGCTTGCCCACAATGTCGAGCCCCCATTGTGCGAAGGGCCAGGCCAATGGAATAGGCCGTAGTTCTGCGCCTGGTGCGTGTGGCTTGTCCGCGAATCGCTGGCAAGCGTTGCACTTTTGGACTATGTCCTTGGCGTCGCGCATGGCCGTGGGCCAGTACAATCTAGCTCATAGAGCTTTGGCGACGAGGGCGCGACTGCCGGCGTGGTGCCCGCAGGTCCCCTCATGGATGTCGAGAAGGACAGCTCTTCCATCGACCAGGGAGATGCATCATTGTAACACAGCCTGTGATGCTGTGTTTATACAGTTCGCCGTTGACAACAGCGAATGCCTTGGAGCGTCGCGCGATGTGCCGTGCATTTGTTGGGTCGTCCGGTAGGCGCTTCCTGAGGAGGTACGTAATGTACGGCTGTGTCCAGGATTGTTCGATCATCATGACGCTCATTGGGCCCGTCGAGTTCTGTGTCTAGCTCCAAGTCATCGAGTGCCATTGCCTCATTGGGTGGCGTAGTCCCCGAGTCCGTTGATGCGCTTGTTTTCTTCTCTGTGGCCTTTGGCTTGATGGAGCGTTCGCAGATGCGCTCGAGAAATACCCCAGGTGGTATGGGGGCGCAGGTGGAGCCTATGTTGGCGAGTGCGTCCGCCTCCTCGTTGCTTTCGCGACCTACGTGTCGCAACTCGCAACCATCGAAGTCCCCTTCGAGTGTATCATAGAGGTCGCGGTATGCGATCATGTTGTCGTTCAGTGCATCGCACTCGTGCATTGTTTGGTTGTCGACCAGCTTGGAGTCGCCATATATGATGAGCCTCTTTGCGCCGCAGGCTTTTGCCATCCTCATCCCATGCAACAGGGCCTCATATTCAGCTTCGTTATTTGAGGCTGTGAACTGCATTCGCAAGATGTATTTCAGCTTGTCCCCTTGAGGTGATGTCAGTATGACACCTGCTCTTGCTCCATCTTTCCGCTTGGACCCATCGAAGTGCATTGTCCAGAGGTAGGACATACCTGGCTTGTCCGGAAGCTGGTTCTCCATCCAGTGCACGAGGAAGTCAGGGAGAACTTGCGACTTGATTGCGTCACGCTTTTCGTATGTGATGTCTCGTGGTAGACAGTTCGATTCCCCAAAGCGCGACTCGTCCTGTGGCGTCGGGGTTATTGAGGAAATGTCCCAATGGGGCGTCGCTGACTACCACGATTGGGTGTTCTTGGAAGTAATGGCGCAGTCGCCGGGCGGTCATGAAGACGCCGTACGCCAGCTTCTGGTAGTGCGGGTACCGCTGTTTTGTTGGCGTGAGGACCTCGCTAAGGTAGTATACCGGGCGTTGTACGCCATGGACCTTGTTTTCCTCGGCCTGCTCGACGACGAGGACTGTACTAACCACTTGGTTGGTAGCGGAGATGTACAGCAGTAGTGGCTCCCTTTCTCGTGGAGTCACCAGTACTGGCGAGGTGGATAACAGGCGCTTGAGATCTTCGAATGCTTCTTGCGCTTCCTTGGTCCACTCGAATTTGTCAGCTTTGCGGAGGAGCTGATAGAAGGGCAGTGCCTTTTCTCCCATTCGACTGATAAATCGACTGAGGGCCATGATTCGTCCGGCTAGTTGCTGGACACCACTTATGTTCTTTGGCTTCTCGATGGCCAGTATGGCCTTTATCTTTTTCGGGTTTGCCTCAATCCCTCTCGCGGAGATGAGATACCCGAGTAGCTGCCCAGATGGTACGCTGAAGTCGCATTTGTCCGGATTGAGCTTAATCCGGTAGCGATCGAGATTGGCGAATGTTTCGTGCAAGTCGTCGATTAGAGAGGCTTCCTCCTTGGTTTTGATTACTATGTCGTCGACATAGACTTGGATGTTGCGACCCAATTGCTCCTTGAGGCAAGCCTGCATGTAGGTGGCTCCCGCGTTTTTTAGCCCGTAAGGGCATTGTGTTGTAGCAGAACACACCGAAGTGCTTTGTAAACGCGGTCTTCTCCTAGTCTTCCTGCTTCATTCGAATTTGGTTATAGCCTGAGTAGGCATCGAGGAAGCAGAGGCGCTCGCATCCAGCGGTGGAGTCGATGATTTGATCGATCCGTGGTAGCGGGAAGTGATCTTTTGGGCAGTGCTTGTTTAAAGAAGTGAAGTCCACGCACATCCATAGGATGTCTGTGTCCTTTTTTGGCACTAGCACCGTATTGGCGAGCCAAGTGCTTTCCTTGATCCCACATATGAATTTGGCCTCGAGAAGTCTGTTGATCTCCATTCCGACTGCCTGTGCTCGTGGCTCAGACAGTCGCCTCATTGTTTGCTTGATTGGCCTTGCGTCGGGGTTGACGTTGAGTGCGTGCTCGGCGAATTCCCTGGGAACTCCTGGCATGTCCGCAGGACACCAGGCAAAAATTTCCCAGTGCTCACGGAGGAATTCAACGAGCGCGAGTTCCTATGTGGGACTCAAGTTGTTGGCGATGAGGGCCGTTTTGGCGGGATCTATCGGATGGACCTGCACCTTCTTTGTGTGCACAGATGAGTCGAAGGAGAGATTAGGTGAGCTTGGCCTACTCAGGGGAGGCACACTGTTGTCTGTCGTTTCCTTCAATCGCGCGAGCTCCTCCTGCATGCCGAAGGACTGGGAGATTCTGTTGAATTCCCTATCGCAACTATCAGATCGCTCAAAGCCCCCGTTGATCGTGATGACGCCGTTGGGACCTGGCATTTTCATCTGCAGGTAGGCATAGAGGGGTACCGCCATGAATCTGGTGAACGCGACGCGTCCGAGGATGCAGTGGTATTGCGAGGGCCAGTCGACGACCTCAAAGTCGATGCGCTCGCGCCGGAAGTGCTTTGGTGTGCCGAATATGACGTCGAGGTTGATTTTGCCCAGGGGTATACGCCTTTTCCTGGGACGATGCCGTGGAACGTCGTGTCCGATGCCTCCAAGCAGGTTAGAGGGATCCTCATTGCTCGCAAGGTACTCACAAATATGAGGTTGATGCCGCTTCCGCCATCCATGAAGACGCGACTCATGTCGAAGCCTCCAATTTACGCATAGAGTACGAGGGGGCAATGACCTGGGCGAGGTACTTGAGGCGGGTGGTCGCGTTTATCGAAGGTAATGCATGACTCACTGCCACTAAGGTACTCAGTGGTGGATGGTGGCGAGTGCGTGGCCAAGGAGACTTGGCGAGTGATGGCTTTCTGCACCCTGTTGGAGGGGCGCCCCCTTTTGGATCATCATGGTACCCATGGCCCGTGGGTACGGTTCTCCTCCGTGGTGCTGGTCCGGTGCAGCTCCGTCCGGGGGTGGCCCCGGTGGTGGTGGCAGTGTGCCATGTGCCACGACGCCTGGAGCGGCTCCGTAGACTCTTTCGACTGCGTTGCGGTTCATCCGAACCAATCCCTCGTGTAGCTTGAGGAATTCGCGGCAGTCCTTGAGGAGGTGGCTGGACTTTCTCTTGCCGTCATGCTTGACGATGTAGAAGTGTACTGTGCATGGCCCGAACAGTTTTTCCTCGATGGAGGTCGCGGGTGTCTCGTCACGAGTGCGGTGTGGCCACACTTGCGTGGTTTTCCCAGAGTCGCGGTATCCGCCGCTGCGGTATCCACTGTTGCGGTTGTCATCGGCGTAGCCAGCTGTGACCATGTTGACGTCGTCACGGTCGTCGTAGATGCACATGCGATGTTTGCCTCGGCGGTCGCGTCTGCGTTCGAGTGCTGCCTCCTCATCGGAATGAGCGCGGTTCTTCACCGAATCTTGTCCATCGGCCCACCGATTCGCGATCTCCATGAGGTGGTCGATGGTCTGGGGCTTCGAGCGGCCCAGCTCTTCCCTGAGCTCTAGACGGCAGACGCCACCATTGAATGCATCAATCGCGCGGTCCTCCGAGATGTTTTCCGCGGAGTTCTTGATGATGGACCACCTTTGGATGTATAAGCGCAGCGATTCGCCAGATCTTTGCTGGCAGCATCTCAGTTCTTCGATTGATGCGGGCCGTTTGTACGTGCCCTTAAAGTTGCGCACGAAGCTGTAAACCAGCTCATCCCAACTGCGAATGTATCCGCGTGGGAGGTTATTGAGCCATGCTCGGGCGGCGCCCTGTAGCTGTAGCTACAAACATTACATGGCAGTACTTCGACTGCCTCCATGGAGCCTGACGGAGGAGATGTGATCCTCTAGCCAGATTTTAGGGTCTTGTAGACCATCAAATTTCGGATTCTCCGACGGAAGTTTAAACCCTTTAGGTATTCGCTTCTGTCTAATGGATCTGCTGAAGCATCTGGCGCCACAGAGCTCCCCATCTTCCTCTTCTGAGTCAGTCGACCGAGCAAGTCGTGCCCTTGACTTGTCGATCTTGCGTTGTGTAAGGTCGTTGCGCGCATCGTAGTCGCGATCGTGTCGCCGTGAGCGACGGCGTCGAGACAGGTCGTGACTGTCATCGCTGGATGAGGGCGAGGAGTAGCGCTTTGCTAGCGCTTTGCCCTTTTTTGGATCTGGTACCGGCTCCTTGTCGAGGGCGGCCACGATTAGCCCCAAACCCGCAATCGTAGATCGGTGCATGGCAGTTCGGGGATCTCCAGCCGGTGGCTGGTTGTTGAGGAGGTACATGGTGGCTGCTATCACCGCAGCCTGCGGCGTCCTGGGGACCACGTTGCCTCTCGTGTCGACTGTCATAGAGCCGAAGTCGAGGACTTTCGCGGCGTCTATGCGCTCTTGTTCAGTGAGGTGAGCCATTCGCGACTGCCTCTTCTTGGTGAGGTACTCGTTGCCTCGTGAGGAGGATCCTCCGTAGGACGAGAGCCCAGCGCGACGAAGGCTCGACTCGTCCGCCGCCTTTTTACACGCCTCAAGTTGCGCGATTGCTTGTTTTTCGCGCGTGAACTCTTCTTTTAGGAGCCAGTGGTAGCCCATCAGTAGTTCCTGCGGGGACCCAAGGGGTAGAGGTGCACCTCGTAGGGCTTCGCGGCAGCACTCCCACTCTTGCTCGTTGAGCCTGATTACGACGCGTTCGCCGGTTTGCTCATTGATTATGCTGGGAGGTTCGACTGCTCCCCCGTTGGCGCCGTTACCGCCGTTGCCACCATTGCCACCATTGCCACCGTTAGGTGGATCGGTGCCATTGCAGGTGTTACCGCCATTGCCACGATTGGCGGAGGTCTCGCCTGCATTAATGACGGTGCACATGAAGTGATTGGGGAAGCTACTGCTTCCACAACTTTCAGATTCGGAACCGTAGGTTCCATCTTCTGTGGCCAGATCGCTCAGATCGGAGTCGCGACTGCTGTCGCTGATCGTGTTCCCGACTGCCACCGGAGCATTGAGCTCGCTGAGGGTGCCGATCGATGGAGGGAACCATGATGCCGAGGCAATCGTCGGTGCTGTCGGTTGATCAGGCATGCGAACCGTGCCCATCTGACCAACTTGGAAGCGGAAGCTCCCAATCGCCAGGCTAATTCCGTCGCCCATGGATTCGAAGGCCGGGCGGGTGGCCGGCGTGTGGATGGTGAAGTCGAAGGAGCCGAAGAGCTGGCGAATCTCCGCTGTGCGGAGTTGTAGGTCGCAGTTGATGGGGCCGAAGAAGCCTCAACATCAGCACTCCCAGTTCCCATAGACGGCGCCAATTGACGAGGGTTTAACTCATCAATGCCCATTGTTATGGACTTGGGTTTTGGAGAAGGAGGGAGTGCTGGAGACATCTATCGGCTAGCAAACAAGCACACAGGGGACAAAGGATTTACCTAGGTTCAGGCCTCGTAGAGGTCCCTACTCCTGCTTGTCTGCTCGTGGAATTATCGAAGGAGTCAAAAGTTACAATGGTGCACAGATGTAATCTGGCGAGGGTTGTGGAAACTAGGGTTGCGTGTGTCCTTCTCGCGGCCCCCTCCTAGCCTTTATATAGATAGGCTAGGTCTCGGGTAGCAAGTCGAGTCGGTTACAAGTTAGGGTTTTCCCCTTCAAACTTTCTATCTTTAGCTTCTTCTTGTCTCTCAAGCAATCGAGAGTCCGCAGGTTACTCGAGTCCTTTCATCTGGGCCTTGGCGACACCGTGGGCCTGTACGTATTTAGACCGTATATACCAAGCTCGAGTACCTGTAGGGTATACCACCAGACATTTAACAACATAAATAGATGAACTTGAATATATTTTGAAGGGTACGAAAATAGAAATCCCCATAGTTTAAGGGTCTAGATACGGTAAGAGAACTAAATATAATTAGTGGTCGGGCCAGCACAGTGACGGGGTTGGTCGGCTAGAAGTTGCTGATTCCTAAGAAAGGGGACACTAGGCCGGTCTTGACATACTCCCTCAGGAACTTGCCATAAGCAGCGTGCTTAGCCTTGGTCGCCGACTTGTGTTTACTAGCCGAGATTTTACCGATGCCAACCGCATGCGGAATCAACCTGGCAATCCTCGGGTTGACTCCTTTCTTACAAAAAGGGCACATGAGCTCCCCAAGTCGAGTGCGGAAAGGGATTATCCCGCTCTTGAGCTTCTTCATGACATGGCGGCTCTTGTTGTCCCTGGTCTCTTTGTCAGAGTCCATCTCACTTGAATACACCTGTAATATATGGAATACAAACCGAAATAAGCAAAATAATAAATATATATTCCTTCCACCATTCCAAGTTACTTTCGATGCAATCACAGCCTATACCGGTTCAGCAGTTCATTACGGCCGTCGCCCCAGCTCGCTCCTAAATTAATGTGGTTTGTGTTCTTGGTAACTTATTAATAAATAAATAATATGGATTCATTCAGAATAGACTAGATCTCTCCATGTACCGATTCGTACGTTGCATCTAATCATTAGGACTAGATTTTTTTATGACGCCTGGATAGATTAAGCTCGAGCTGAAAATATAAAACATGTAGAAATAGATGTACCTCCGGGTACACGAGCGGAACGTGTTCGTCGAACTCCACGGCCTCATCAGCGCCTGCGAAGTCGTCAGCACCGGCGTGCACATGGTCCCCCAAGGGGTTGAACTGCACGTCCTCCTCGGCCTGTGCTGCGTGATGCTCCTCCAGATCTGCCGCGTGAAGCACCATCCCGGCGGCGATGTCCGGACACTCACCACCACGCATTGGTTTCATGGAGAAGGTTCGTGCAAGTACGTTCAAGATTGTGGGGTTTTGCTGGATAGGGAAGAGAGAGTAGTGGATGAGTGCGAATGGAGGACCCGATAGGCTGGGTTTTTAATGCGGGAACGTTTAGGCCTCCTCGAGGGCCTAGGTTGATGATGACCCACAAGTATAGGAGGTATATCGCAGTATTTTCGAGGGAAGTGAAACCCAATTTATTGATTCGACACAAGGGGAGCCAAAGAATATTTATAAGCCTTAACAACTGAGTTGTCAATTCAGCTGCACCTGGAAACAATCTTGCTCACAGCAGTTTATCAGTAGCAACAGTTTTGTAGTAGGAATAGCAAAGTAATAGCAGTAGTAAAGTAAAGCCAGTAGTAACAAAAGCAGTAAACAGTGGGATTCGAGTGCGGTAGGCATAGGGATGGATGGACAGGCGTTGCATTGACAAGACAATTCAAATAGCAATCAGAACATAGGGCAATTGCAGATAAATAAGATAAAGCATCTAAGTACTAGACAATCCTAGGCATGTGTTCCATATATAGTCATACGTGCTCGCAATGAAAACTTGCACAACATCTTTTGTCCTGCCAGCCCGTTTGCAGCGGGGCATCAAGGGAACTACCGACAATTAAGGTGCTCCTTTTAATAGAGTACCGGAGCAAAGCATTAACACTCCGTGAACACATATGATCCTCACATCAAAGCCATTCCCTTCCGGTTATCCCGAATTCTGTCACTTCGGGCCATAGGTTCCGGACCGCACTATCTCGGAGCGCCGCGCTGAGCTCCGCAATATCAGGAGCCTCCAGGGCCGGTGCGACCTGCTTTCCCATATCATGTTCATGTCGGGCGCCGCCGACCATTCTGACGAGTTCCTCCGCGACTTCTGCGTCAGCTTCATCCTTGCGGGCCGCGACACGAGCGCCGTCGCCCTGGTCTGGTTCTTCTGGCTCCTCGCGAGGCACCCGGACGTGGAGGACCGCGTCGTCGACGACGTGCATAGGGATGCCAACACTAAGATGGATTACCTTCAGGCAGCGCTGACGGAGTCGATGCGCATCTACCCGCCCGTGCCCTTTGGATTCAAGGAGGCGCTGGAGGACGACGTGCTCCCGGACGGCACGGTGATTCGCGCGCGCCAGCGGGTAATCTATATTTCCCCTTTTCTCGCTGTGCTATGTTTATCAGTGCTTTCACATAGGAGTCTACATGTAAAAGACTAGAACTATCAAAGTATAATAATGCATGTAATGTTGGTCTCAGAGTTTGTGTAATTTCATATATGTAAAAACAAGTTTGTGTATCTGAGATCAAGTGGCCAGCTTCATATCACGACTGAGATGCACGCTTCAATCTTTCATTTTGTAAAATGTGCAATTTTTGTTACTGGGCTCAACGGAGCTTGTAATTTTCTGAAAATGCAAAAAAACATTAAAAAAATTATATCCCATTGTTTAGACGAATGCATATTTATACGATCCCCACCTTATCTACAAAGGGACAATGGAAAAATACTGAACATGTATATTTACTGGTATGTTTTTTCATATTTTTTCAAAAGTCCAAAATATGGCTTTCGATTTAAAAATGCTTATGGGAGCTCGGGTCGTAATAGCTTTTTTTAGCAAGTAGCGTAAGTGTGATATTAGTCTATTTTAGTATCTCCATACAGGATAGTAACATTGTGGCCGTATTATAACAATAGTAGAAAACTGGCCTTTGGTTGGGGGCATTGGTCCGGGTTTTGCTACAAACCGGGACTAATGCCCCGGTTCCAATGGCTAGAAATGGCCACAGGAGGCGGCACACCGGTTTGAACCGGATCTTTAGTCCCGTTTCGTGTACCAAACATTTAACAAACCGCGGCTAAAGGGTTTTCAGTAGGCTGGACCCGGCGCCAACTTCTTTAGTCCCGGTTTGTTTCACGAACCGGGACTAAAGACAGATCCTTAGTCCCGATTATAGACACCAACTGGGAGTAATGTCCCCCTATATCATCTTCCTTCCTGCCTGAGCCATACTCCATTTCATGCTGGCGGCTCCTCTCTATTCTTACTTCAAACTCGAGTTCATGCCCATTTTTTCTCAAGAATTGTCAAGATTTTGCGGTGCCCCATATATCCAAAGGTTCTAAAAGGTTAGTAACTTCATCCTTTCATCTTTTATTGCTAGATTAGCTCATTTCATGTTCTAGAAGTAGAGGGATTTGTGGATTTTGTTTGGAAGTAATTTATGCAATAATAACATGAGATCGATGAACTTGTATTAATTTATATTCTATCTATCTTGTCTTAATGTAATGAACTCCAAGCTAAATATCATTTTCAATATGTGGATTCTAACTCTATCTTGTTTTGGCATATAGTCTCGAAATTCATTTGATTCATAGAAGCACAGAGATACATGAGTTCATCCTAGCTAGCTACTACAACTACTACATCACAGAGAAACATTGGTTCATCCTACTACAACTGTACTACATAGCATAGAGATATATGGGTTCATCCTATACTACAACTGTTAGTGCACACACTCATAGATGCATCATGCCACCATCCAACAACAAAATGCACTTCTTCTTCTACCTGTCTTTAGCAAACTCACAAAAATTGTAACAAAAATAGGATTAATTCACAAAAGCTTCATAAGAAGACAACTCAGTACATCTTCGAGAAGCTCCTCTATGGCGAGCTTCTCGGAGATGTCTGAGGACGGGATCCTAAGACATCTTCGAGAAGCTCCGCCGTAGTGGTGTCCCTCTCGCACCATCTTACAGTTTATAACTTCTCTTTCTCTAGATCAATACACCGGGAAGCTAAGATTTCACATATTAGGGAGTGACTCTGTGGCGAGCTCCTCGAAGATGTCTGAGTACGGGATCCTAAGACATCTTTGAGAAGCTCCGTCACAGTAGTGTCCCTGCTCTCGCACACCATCTTGCATTTTATAACTTCACAAGGATGCATCTTGCCTATTTATAGATTAAGTGGCACAACATAATTTCGACATTCATGACATAATGTCGACACTCACCCCTGTCATAGTGCCGCCACCCACCGAAATAGTGTCGGCACTCACTAGCATGTACCTCCTAATACTCCCCAAACAAGCGTCAGGCTACTTAGCCAAACATTGTACCTCCTGGTATTCTCTAAATAAATAAAGCTAAGTGCCTCCAACCATGTGTTTTGTTACATTTACTTTCATTACTATTATGCACCCGGGGGATGCGCCTCCTTGATGACCTCGACACATACACAATCATACAAAGCAATGACCTGAGTAGCTGACGAAACTGTCAATCGAACCCTTAATACACCCAACCTCATTGCAATGCAATTAACAGGTTCGCAAGGCGCTGAGACCCACAAGCATGAGGCTAACAAAAATGCATTTCATAAGAAACTTACTCCCAAAACACATAGGCTAACAAGCTTTACATAAAGCATGGGTATCAAAACACCCAGTCGAACAAATATACAAGTTTTACAACACTGATACGTCATGTGCAGGTTAATCACTATTTTACTAACGCAAAAGAAGAACATTGGTGCGCTCGTCGAACAAGTTAACGATATCTTCCGCCGGCCGGTCAACTGCTCGGTAGTGGGGCACCATGTTCCAAGCCATCCCTATTGGAGGTGATGGCGGTCCTGCAGCAACAACATCCAAGTACACATCGGGCCGCTGCATGCGCAAAAGCGCCAATGCAGCTTTAGCACATGCAACAAGTTGTTGGTGCACGCACTCGCGTACTACATCAACATTATGGAACCTTCGCATCAGAGCTAGCAAGCTCGAGGGAATGACATCCAACAGAAACATCTCCCTGAAGATATGATTCAAGAACGATTGCGCTTTCCTCAGAAAGTGCAGCACCTGCGACATGCGATCCTACAACATCGCCAATTTGATCGCACGATCCCGGTCAGTACAAAAAACCCACCAGCTTCCAGCTATTCCTGATTCAAACAACTCAATCGAATGCTGATGCAGTCCCTCTCTTCCTGCGAAAGGAGATTGACAACTGCACATATAGCAACATAAAGGCATCAGTCACCAGAAACAATGACATAGGCAAACTGAAGCAACGAAGTCGAAAAACACCCACACTGTAGGTGCTTGTTGATTTGAGCCACCTCACCAAGGAGATAAGCTTCCCGCTCCAGAGATTTTTCTTCCTTCGACTTCCAGACATCAGCATTAATGCGAATCATCAGCGCGTCTCGCTCCAAATGCTTCATGCGATCGCGCACACGAGACAAGAGCGACAGCTCCTCCACCTTTGAGCGCGGCTGCGCCGTAAGCACATTAGAGGCAGGCACATCTCGGATGCCACTCAAAGAACCCTAACCATGCAAAAGATTCAAAGAATAAAGAAACATTGCACATGGAGTTTGGGTGACAGCAGAACGAAGGCAATTTATACATTAAAGGTAGCAGCAAGTTCTGACATGGTCATCCCCAGAAAAGAATCGCAAGACAAGAATGGAAGTTTTCGCGTCTCTACAAAAGGAAGCAAGGAGTATAGCTACACCTACGCATCAGGACCGTGGCATCCTCTGATGTCGTGGCCTTCGCTACTGTAGCCCCTAACGCTGTGTCTTTCGCCGCGTTCAGCCGTTTTCACTCCGCAGAGTACTTCGTTAGTGTCTCTATGAGCCGAGGCCCGTATTTATGACAGCGAGTAGCAAAGGGAGGGAAAGCTACCTCTTAGCCCTCCGCGATCGTCGACATCTTGAAAGTAATCTAGCTGACATCCAGATTTGCACCATAGGCCTAGGCCATCACCAACCCCAAGGATGCGCTGGCTCCCTTCTGCGTGTTCTTGAAGTCCGCGGGAACACCACCCATGAAGGTCTCGACTAGGCCATCAAGATCTTCAACTAGCTTGGCCTTGGAGAGCATCCCTTCACGAAGGCGTCCCAGAACGGCTCTGGCCTTCTTGAGGGCGTCTTGGGCGGAGGCGCCGCGAACTTTGACTGCCGTCACAGGACCAACCAAAGCATCCTCACGGGCTAGAGCCTGGCGATCGAAGCCAACACCGGCGACATCTGGGATCACACTCGAACAAATCAACATGCATGGCCAAATAAGAAAATACGAGAACAACGAAACGACCAGACAAACATATACCAGAGAGTGCTTGGGCGATAGAGAAACATTGTTATGTGAACCGTTTTTCTCTGTCGGCAGCGGCGGCTATCAGGTCTTCCTGACGCTTCTTCGACTCATGTCTGAGACGATCGAGGGCTTCGAGTGCCTCATCCCGCTAGGGCTCCGCCGCGCTCAGACCCTTCTCAAGGGAAGTCACTCGACGAAGCAGGTCATTGTTTTTCTCTAACGAACAAGGGGAACACATCGAGTTTAAACAAAATGCATATTTAGCGGTATAGCACAAGTCGACAGGCTTACTTTGCAGCTAACGGTTGTCAGTATCGAGTCGCGCATGCTACCCGCCCAGAGTCCCGATCTTATCGCCTAAACGAACAGCCTCATGTAGAACAGGTTGCAAAAGACCACATATATCACCCCAAAGTTCGACCCCGAACAAATATTTCAAGTGCAAAGCTCATGAACACTTACTTGGCCATCTGAAGACGATTGTTGATTGGAATGGATCGCGGATCATGGATTGGAACGGATCGTGAGGACTGCACTACATCAAGCGATGTGCTTCATCGATACCGCAACTGCGCGTCTAGTGGTAATTATCGTGGCCTTCTACCCGAGCTAGATCTTGAGATTACGGTACAGGGAAAAAGTTTTGTTTATTTCTACGTGACCCAACATGAAGCAGCCTATTGGGATCTTGGCCATAGAATGTAAAGTAATCATCAGCCTATATGAAGAACATGAACAGTGTAATAATCCCTAATTTTCACGGTCTGCGAAACCCTTAAACTAAAACTCTGCATACATCTAGCCACAAACAATGACATATGAAACCAACGTAATGGCAGATCTAGTGCTTACGGAGGCACAACAATGAAATAAAAGACCCTAACCCATTAAATCGACCAAGACTAGCACAAACCGGTACAAATCTCCCAGAAAAACGCCCGATTTTACCGTTCCTACCGGGCCAAGATTTCAGGTGTTTTAAGACCCGTGCCATGCGAGTTCGGCCCACTGTGCAATTCTCCAAACGGCCTTATTTCTTCTAGCTCGGTGCGGGAAAAGGCCATGCGGCCAACCAGACGCGCCCCTGGAGTTTTTATTTGCCGTAGACCATAGGAACCACGTACCTCACGAACCCATGCAACTCAACTACTCAAGTATAAGTCATTAAGAAGTCTAGGAATTGTGCTTTTCCATATGTGATGAAAGGCATAATGATTCCGAGTATCATACAAACATTCAGTTTATGCGCATAGACACAACAGGAATTTGGTTGGCTTATATCGGCAAACATGAAAAGGCATTAGAAAATTTAGCCTCCTATGAGAATAGAAGTGAACTGGCTTTTGGCACAACCTACACCGGACCGATTAATTCTCTGGTGCTACCCGAGGGGCAATGCAAACCGCAGAAATAAGCTTGCCTCCTCTACCTACAGTCGGAACTCAATTCGAGAGCAGAGTGATTAGATTATTAGATACACATGTGCACAGATGACAGTTCTTGATCATAGAGTAGGGATGAGACCGAGCCTATTGTGTAGTTCGATGGATTTAATTGCTGGACCATAACCGCTGCCCAAAACGATGCAGTTACTCTTTCCAGTCAACGTCCATCACTACCTCACCGATGGCTAGATCCGCATCCATCCCAACAGTGAAATCTCAGTTTGCTACCCTATTTTACATCACTTGTTACCGTATCTAGAAGCCAAACCTCCTTCAAACTGGATTTTTTCTTCATAGCTCGTGGTCATCAAACTGTCAGCAGCCTCACCGGCACTGGCGGCGGTTGACAGGCTAATGTGCTTCAAACTGGCATCGATACACCTCTTCTCCTGCCTCTGGACATTGATTCACTATTTTGGTGAGATTCAAAGGATAGGTAAGAGGCCACCGGATTGAATCGTTGGCCCTTTTTTCAGATCAGTTGCAGCGCTAGGGCTCGACGTGCCGGCACCCGGCAGGGTGGGAACACAAGGGATCGTCTAACGACGAAAACTGCGAGACATGACATGACATTTTTTCGTAGCGAGGGACGTGAAACGACTTGGGGAGGAGCCAATTTTTTTTTCTCATCTGACGGTCGTAAACATCTAACACTTTAATTGGACGGACGGTTAGTTGATACTTCCAGGACTAACGTACGTTATTATCTAACTGCACAGGATGATCACTAGTAGCATCAACCAAATCAGTCCTTGACCAGCGACGGATAGAGAGCACAACTTTTTGTACCGAGCGTTCCTATCGACGATTTAAATTACTCGGCTCGACAACTTTAACCAACCAACGACCAACGCAGGGATACGGATGTTACTAACTCTTTGTATTCCAGTATATCTTCTTCATCTAAATCATCCGTGTCTCTCCGGGATCTAATGCTCGATGGTCGTCGTGCATAAGGACATCTCTTCTTTAAAATATATCGTTCATTTGCCATCTATACTTTATTAAACTATATATTCCACAGTGCTGCTACAGTAGGTAGCATCACATAGGGTACGTTAAAACATAAATTGGCATGTCCCAGCAATTCAAGAGAGGGGGTGAATTGATAGCATGTCATGATACAATATGGAACTAGCAAATTTAAAACTACCACCGTTTAATATTAACCGTTGTAGATTTGTTTTTTCTTGACACAAATACTGTGGGGAAAGCCTCTTTATATTTTGTAAAAACGGTATGTGTATTTTGTTCGAAATGGGGAGGGGAGGCCCGGCCTCTGCATCGAGGGATGCACACAACCTTTATTTATTGCTATAACCATAATGTTTCGCTAAGTCCATTACAAAGATCATACAAACCGGAATCGTCAAAACAAAATGCCGAGCAAAAACGATAACCGTATCGCCAGCTCCCCAACGAGATCTATCAAACACCTCTCTACCTGTTTCAACCCCGCCCAAATGGTCACTCACACTATTGCCACTCGCCAAGAGAAGCTGGAGCGCCTTGGCGCGGCGGCTCGAACTCAGGCAAAAGGAGCCCTGGAACCGCACAACATATCCACGGAGCACCGCCCACACACACTCTCCGGATGTCGCCTCCTTCACTGCATGAACCATCTTCAGCGGGTAGATCGATGTGCCGACTCTTGCCACAACAGCCACCAACACAACCGCGGTGCCAAGAAGCACCACCCCCCGCGCGCTAGCCACTCCACCTCTCATGCTACTTCCATCCAACGCTGCTCCACAGGCGAGGCTCCTAGGAGAGAATGCGATACCTACACTACAGCACCACCATCGCCCGACCCAGAGATCTTAGGGTTTCCCCGGAGTAGCACGATTGAGGTCGACACTAGGTGCACAACGATGTCTTCATCAAGGTAACGACGTGGTAACACCGTCATCGCCCGCCAATGGCTCGGTTTTCACCGGCACATAGGTTTCCCCGCCTCGCTGCTAGGACTGGAAGACGGATCGCGAGATCTGCCAATCCAGTCGCATGCCGACCATCTTCGACAGAGAAGATGCCCACCTCCACCAAACCTAGGGCGTCCACCTCGGGCACCCTCATGATGCAAAGTAGGCCACAGAATACCTCCGGACGACACCAGCCGACGTCAAGATGGCGAAGACGTCACCGATCTAGGAACCCTAGATCTCGACTCGTCTGCCGCCTCGCCGCATAGGGACTGCTGCCGTCAGAGCACTGGTCGCCGCCCACCCACCATCATTGCTGGAGATCCGCTGGAGCGCCACCACCGATGCCTGGATCTCGAGCCGCCGCCGCCATGGAAGTGACGGACGCGAGGGCTAGCCCTCCCCCCCCCCTCGCCGCGCTGCTGGAGCTTTGTCTGGTGACGGAACCGGCGGTGGCGGAGAGGAGGGGCGTGCGGGAGGGGGTGGCTGGCCAGGGGCGAGGGTGGCGACCCGGTGCGGCGGTGGCGGCGCCGTACGGGGTCAAGAGGAGGAGGGGGTAATGTTGGAGTTTAAACTACGTATTACATAATCATTGAGCATCTAGTGTTAGACAGAAATGTCATGTAGCGTGACATATCCCCGATCCCCTAAATCATGGACAGTGTTTATTTTTATGATCTCCCAAGTGTGGTCAATTTTCTAAACCGCCTTCGCTCCTCCTCCTACCTCCTGCCGCCTCCGCCCACCCTTCCTCGTCCTCTCCTTCTCCCGTGGCACCACCGATCCCGCCGCTCCTTACCCCAACGCCCATCTATGGTTGCAAGCCACCACCATGCAGAGCGTCAGCTCCCTCATGCCGGTCGTTCTCGACTTCAAGTGCAATGTCTTCCTCAAGTGTGAATAGTGGGAACACCTGGCAAGGGTAAACGGTAGGAACACCTGGCATATTCGCTTCTTCGTGGTCGATTTCATATAAAGGAAGCAAAGAAATTCCAATTTGTTAGAGAAATAAAGGGTGTGCATAGCTTGCATATCAAATTGTTTTCAAACAGACAATTTGTCTGCGATGTTCTAGCACATTGCAGATATGTTTGCTTTTTGGGAGAACATCACATGTGGTATCTTCAGAGATTTTTTTTGTTATATGCAGTGTAAAAGATTCCATTAAACTAAAAGAAAACAAAAAAGGTTCCGCCGGAGGCGCCGCCATCCTATCTTCAAGGCCCGTCTGATCTAGAAAATGTGGCCACCGCTGCCGCCGGCGCCTACGGTGGTGGTGGCGCCCACTCTGTCAGAAAGACGGTGGGCAGAGTTGGATGATCGGTAGCATCATTCAGGAGGCGGCGTAGCGTTGACTGTGGGCACGGTGCGGCATGGCCTAGGCGGGGCCGGGGCCTGAGGCCTCCAGCAGAGGGGCAGCAACATGGAGGAGCCGATGATGGTGCAAACAAGCAATGCGAGAGAACTGGGCCTCTTGACCGTTATTTGGGCCTTTTGGCCATCCATCAAGGATGGAGGAGCCCATGTTAGGCTACAGTTGTGGTGGTCCTCGATCCCTTCGATGTCTCAGCCTTCTACTGCTTCCTTGCCCGCTGTCATCGTGCTGGATGAGGATTGCGGCTGGGGGCGTGCGAGTCTCGTGAAGAATGGTGTTAGTCCTAGCGTTCCTCCGCGCCAAGAAGAAGATATGCTTGATGCCTACCCTCGTTGATATGGCCAGCGAACTCTCATGAGCGCATCATGCCTGGAGATTGCTAGATCGAAAGGTATTCGATCGTACGCACCCATGTTTTCTTTGACTGTTTGGTTTCAGGGGGGGTGTTACGAAGCTCTGTTATTTGTTACCATCATGTGTTATGTCTTCGACGATCCATAATGTCAGGTAAGCGATGGTGATTTGGTTGTTTGTGGTGATGATGGTGATTTGGTTCTTTCTGGTGACGAGGAACTGACTGCATGATCTGTGACTCGCAGCAGCGTTTGTTTGTCGGGGGAGACAACACAGAGGAGTTACCAGTCTTACCTTGCAGGCTGAAAATCCAAGGTATGACCTTAATTGGTTGTGCCTGACAATGGCCTTATTGAAGGAATTGTTTTGCAAGCGAGAACTTTTCTAGAGTAAAACCTATGATCTTTGATCGGGCAACGACGGTGCTTGTGGATTGTTTCCTTCTTGGAGGCGTTGCCATTGGAGAGGTTGGACTACTGGTGTTTTTCTTGTGGTGTCGGTGTCGTTGTTTTGAGGAATCGTTCTCTATAGCGGGAGTTTTCCTTTTTATAATTCTTCTTTCTTTTTCTGGACAATGTGCATTCCTAAGGCCACTAAGGCATGCGTTGTTGTAGAGGCTGGGTGTAATTGGTATCTCGGCGATATTAATATATACTCTTTTCCAAAAGAAAGTATTATAAAATAGTTCACAATTAAACGATGCTCTCCGAGCATCCCCTGCTCCTCGGTCTCATCCTCACCCTCCATCCACGGCTCCGACACGTAATGCTCCGGTGTTATCATCATCGCGTCCTTGTCGGCCTCCAAATTATTTTTGGAGTCATCATCCGAGGAGGACCGGCCGCAGTCCGAGGGGGAGGAGCCGGCGTAGAGGTCCAATGGCGGGATGGACTGCTCATCCTCCTGCATATGAGATAGGAGGGAGTACTTTGTTGTGCCCAGGGCCCACGGCACACCGGCATTTTTCCATAGTGCCCTCCCCCAAAATCTATCATACTCCCTCCGTCTCAGAATAGATATCGAAAGGTTGTCTAAATTTGAATGAATCTGAATACTAAATAGTGACTAGATACATCCAAATTTAGAAAAAATTAGGACATCTATTTTAAACCGAGAAAGTATTCTGGACATGATAAGCTCGGTTCAGCCCGCACTTGCCCGACTCGAGGGGCATAGCCACTTCGCCAAAAATCGTTTGCTAGAAGCAGTAAATGTCGTTATTTCTAATGTAAAGTAGGTACGTGTGGGCTTGACTTCACTGCCTATATATTACACCAACAGAGCCGAAACTTGACACAATCAACGGAGGAAAGTTGATATAACATTGAACGGGGTAGATATGGCGCCAAACTCGCCGCCATCTGTCCGTGTGCCGACAGAAACAAACTGCGAAGTCAATTCTATGGCAGACGATCCCATGAGCCCTACTGGGAGAATAATGGAAGATATGAGTGTCTACATCGTCGTCGTGATAGGGCTTGGCAAACCAATAAACTTGCCAGAATTCCGTGTCGGCATCGAAACACAACTACTTCCACGATTCCCGCGGTTCCGCAGTTATACTTGTCAGTTCAATATCTGAATTGCTTGATATCTTGCTACCGATCTATTTAAGCAAAAACGACTCGTGGGGTCGTGCCTTGTGTGCTATCGAGGAAGAGCCTTGCTTATAAAAGCTTAGCTTTCGCTCTCAGCACATCCCACCTGAATACAACAATACAGCAACAGCATGCAATCGATCGAGGGGTGGCCCTATACAAACAACTTGTTTGGCACCACTTTGCCAAATCGAAAAATATGATGTATCTGCTATCCCTGAAAAGGCGGAAGGACCTTATAGGACTGCCAAGAGTACCCAACATCCTTCCTTCTTTCAAAAAGAGGTAGTAGAATTTGAATCCTTCTTGATGGTACGTACCGGTCCCAGTCAAATAGAGTGGGGATAAAGGATAAGGTAATGATGTACCCAACTCCTCTGCCCCTTTTTCACGTAAAAGTTTAATATGAATTTTCTGGAATTTTTCGAGACACTTTATTTTTGGGCGATTTACAGAAATAGAAGAATGATTTTTCTGACAGACAAATTTTTTTCTTTTGGAAACATGATGCAAGGACAAAACAAGGCTAGAACTACAGAAGTTCTAACATGCAAGCAACTAACAACAAAAACAAAACTAAACGAAAGCAAAAACTAAAATGCAAAGGATATAAATAAACGGAGATAATCATAATGAAAACATTGTTTTGTTCAATGGAATCCTTTTGTTAACAAGGTTGATCAAGTCTTGCTACCAAAACAATTGCATATGAGAAAAAACTTTGTACTCCACTAATGATTATGTTACCTCAACCTTGATAGCAATGGTCCCAATCATAATAGTTTCAAATTTTTCTCTTGGTATGGGACAATATATTTCTCCAACTTGAATGCCTTCAACATGTTCAATTGAATTCAAACCATAAGTCCTTTCAATCTTCTTGGGGAAATAGACAGTATGTTCCTTGTCATTAACATTGAAGGTCACCTTTCCTTGATTACAATTTATAACAGCTCCTGCAGTATTAAGAAAAGGTCTTCCAAGAATAATAGACATATTATCATCTTCAGGCATTTCAAGCACAACAAAATCAGTTAATATCAAGCAATTGTGAGCCACCTGAACAGGTACATCCTCACATATACCCACAGGAATAGTGGTAGATTTATCATCCATTTGCAAAGATATATCAGTTGGTATTAATTTTTCAAGTTGAAGCCTCTTATAGAGAGAGAAAAGCATAACACTAACTCCAGCTCCCAAATCACACAAAGCAGTTCTAACATAACTGTTCTTAATAGAGAAAGAGATAGTTGGAATCCCTGGGTGTCCAAGTTTCTTAGGAACCTTACCATTGAAGGAATAATTAGCAAGCAAAGTAGAAATTTCTTCATTAGGGATCTTACTTTTATTCGAGACAATGTCTTTCATATACTTTGAGTAAGGAGGCAATTTAATAGCATCAGTCAAAGGAATTTGCAAGAATAAAGGCTTCATCCACTCACAAAACTTATTATAGTGTTCATCATCCTTTGACTTGTGTTTCTTATCAGGGAAAGGCATAAGTTTTTGGACCCAAGGTTCTCTTTCACTACCATGTTTCTTAGCAATAAAATCTTCTTTGGTGTATTTAGTATTCTTAGTGTGGTTTTCAGGTTCTTCTTCAACTTTTTCTTCATTAGGAACAACATTTTCTTCATTACCACTTTCAGTTTCAGCATCAGAGATAGATATACTATTAGGATCTATAGCAGGTTCAGAGGGTTCTACAACAGTTTTATGTTTCTTTTTTCCTTTTGTTACGAGTAGAACCACTATTTTCAGCTTGTTGAGAATCCTGCTCAATTCTTTTGGGATGCCCCTCAGGATATAGAGGATCCTGGGTAGTAGCACCACTTATAGTTCTAATATCATAAGCATGTTTTTCTTTAGCAGCATTAACTAGCAAGTCGTTTTGCACTTTAACGAGTTGATCTATTTGAGTTTGAACCATTTGAAAGTGTTTAACAATCATTTTAACATCATTAGAGGTTCTTTCCACAATATCTTTCAACTCAACAATAGCTCTAGTGTTTTCCATTAGATGATGTTGTACCCTTTTATTAAAGTTATCTTGCTTAACAATAAACATATCAAATTCTTCTAAGCATTGATCAGGAGGTTTAGAGTAAGGGATATCACCTTCATCAAAGTGTTGGAGAGAGTGTACCTAAATAGTGGATGAGTAGGGAATAGGCTTACATAATTCTTCTATAGGAGGTAAATTCTTGACATCTGCAGCTTTAATTCCCTTCTCCTTAAGACATTTCTTTGCCTCCTTCATTACTTCATCATTTAATTCAATAACTCCCCTCTTCTTTGATGTTGGAATAGGCATGGGAAAAGATGGTTCAGGTACAATTACCTCAGGTATAGCTTGTTTAGGAGGAGCCCAATCTTCATAATTTTTGCTTGTTTTAGCCATTAATTCCTCAGCTTCCTTAGGAGTCCTATTCCTGAAAACACAATCAGCACAACTATCTAGGTATGTCCTAGATTCTTCGGTTAGTCCATTATAAAATATATCAAGAAGCTCATTCTTAGGTAATGGACTTCCAGCCTGTGCATGAATCAAAGCACAAAACCTTGCCCAAGATTCGGGCAATACCTCTTTTTCTCCCTGTTTAAAATCAAAAAGTTCCTACAAAATAACATGTCTAGCACTAGGAGGAAAATATTTCTGCAGGAAAGTACTAATCAAGCACTCAGGGCTATCAATAGATCCAGGAGGTAAATTACTAAACCAAGTTTTAGCTTCTCCTTTCAGTGAAAAGGGGAAAATCTTAGCAACAAAGTAAGTACGCATCTTAATATCATCAGAAAACAAGCCACTCATGGTAGAAAGTTCATTCATATGTGCTACCGCACTTTCATCCTTAGTCCCACAAAAAGGTTCTTTCTCGACAATAGCTATGTAAGATAGATCGAGAGAGAAATCATAATCTTCATGTATAATGTTTATGGGAGAAGCAACAAACATAGCATTAGGAGACAATTTGGTTCTAATAGTACGCCTCTCAAGGAGACTCTTAGGAGCGCTCCTATCATGGGTGTTTTTACATTCTTTAATAAATTCATCAGTCATCTCAACATAACCATCTTCAATATCATAACTCTCACAAGACTCAGGTGAGCTAACAGGTGTGGTAGTGTCTTCATTAGGAGTTTCGGTATTTCCAACTATAGTTCTAGCAATCGTAGCATCTAGGAAAGGACATAATGAAACACTCTTATCAAGCACAGTAGAAGCAGCATCATAAGCATCAGAAATTTCAGATTCAGCAGTAGTAGCAGTTGTGTAGCATGTGTACGTGGTGGTGTAACGAGCTTACTTATAACAGATGGTGAATCAAGAGCAGCAGAGGTGTTCAGAATCGTACCTCTTCTTGTAGTGGATGGTAAAAAAGGAACCTTGCCATCACGAGACTTACCCATGATGGATGGATAGTAGCGAACAATAGAGAATCCAAGTGAACTTGATAAATAAAGTTATGTTCCCTGGCAACGGCGCCAGAAAATAGTCTTGATGACCCACAAGTATAGGGGATGTATCGTAGTATTTTCGAGGGAAGTGAAACCCAATTTATTGATTCGACACAAGGGGAGCCAAATAATATTTATAAGCCTTAAAACTGTGTTGTCAATTCAGCTGCACCTAGAAACAATCTTTCTCGCAGCAGTTTATCAGTAGCAATAGTTTTGTAGTAGGAATAGTAAAGTAATAGCAGTAGTAAAGCAAAGACAGTAGTAACAAAAGCAGTAAACAGTGGGATTCGAGTGCGGTAGGCATAGGGATGGATGGACGGGCGTTGCATGGACAAGACAATTCAAATAGCAATCAGAACATAGGGCAATTGTAGATAAATAAGATAAAGCATCCAAGTACTAGACAATCCTAGGCATGTGTTCCATATATAGTCATACGTGCTCGCAATGAGAACTTGCACAACATCTTTTGTCCTGCCAGCCCGTTTGCAGCGGGGCCTCAAGGGAACTACTGTCAATTAAAGTGCTCCTTTTAATAGAGCATTGGAGCAAAGCATTAACACTCCATGAACACATGTGATCCTCACATCAAAGCCATTCCCTTCCGGTTATCCCGATTTCTATCACTTCGTGGCCATAGGTTCCGGACATCAACGTGTGTATACAACTTGCAGATAAGACCAAAAACAATACTATCATAATGAATCAATAACATGTTCAGATCTGAAATCATGGCACTTGGGCCCTAGTGACAAGCATTAAGCACAACAAGTCGCAACAAAGTCATAAAGCACTAATAAAAGATACTAGGCACCATGCCCTAACAATCTGATGTCATTACATGAACGATCTGATCCAATCCCTACCAACCCCATAGCCTACAGCGGGGGATTACGCACTCATAGATGGGGGAAACATGGATGGTCGATGGAGAAGTAATGGTGATGATGATGGCGATGATCTCCTCCAATTCCCCGTCTCGGCAGGGTGCCAGAATGGAGTTTCTGGTGCTGTTTTGTGGAATCTGGTGGTGGCGATGGAGCGGAACTCCTTCTAGGAAAACATCGAACCCCCCGAAGTTTTTAGGTCAGAAGGCTCCTTATAGGGGAAGAGAGAGGCCGAGGGGGTGCCTGGGGGGCCCACACCACCCCCTGCGCGGCCTGGCCTGGCCCGCGCCAGCAGGTGGTGTGGCCACCCCTGGCTCTTCTCCGTCTCGTATTCTGGCTCCTAGAGTTTTCGGGTGAAATAGGATTATTGGCATATTTTCTAGGATTTTTCCTGATAGTTGATTTTCTGCACAAAAAGTAGACACCAAGGCAATTCTGCTAAAAACAGTGTCAGTCCGCATTAGTTGTATCCAAATCACACAACTATAGAGGAGAAATAATAGCAAAAGTGTTGGGGAAAGTAGATACGTTTTAGACGTATCAGTTGACAGCTCTTCCGGCTGCGGCTACCGCGTGGAAGGTTCGTGTGGAGGAGGCCTAATGGAAGTGAGAGTGCAGGCGTGCTGCGTAGTAAAAATGGTATAGCCAGTGGTCCGTGGATGACTAGTTTCTGTGCAGTAGACTTGTAGCCTTTGCAGACTAGATTAAACATGACATGACCACTCAACGACTTTTTCCATGGACGACATCGTGTTCCTTCTTGTAGAAGTCTCGTTGAGGGAGACGTCCGTGCTGTCTCGCGCTGTCCTATGAAGGGAACAACGTGTGCGACGAGCCTCGTTGGATCACACAGGATCAATGGTTAGTGCGCACGATCCGCGTGACAATTGTGACAACCAATCTGGGCGTAGCAGACAGAGTGGGCACAGGTTTGGGCTTCTATGAAAGAGAGAGAGAGAGGGGGGGAGGGGGCAAAGCTAAGTAGTATAAAAATGGAAAGTGGGTGTCTTTTACAATGAAATGCATCATGGCATACATCAAATTATGCCAAGATAGATCCACTAGAGTTCATTGCATGTGTGTTCTTTCCACAAACCACATATGTATCCACAAGAGTTATTGCATGTGTGTTCCTGTCATGAACCACATTTGAATCAACCAGTGTCATTGCATGCGTGTTCTTTCCACGAACCACATATGGATCAACCAATGGCATTGCATGTGTGTTCTTTTCACAAACCACACATGGATCAAGCAGTGTTCACTACATGTGTGTTCTTTCCACAAACCACTTATCGATCAATCAGTGGTCATTGCATGTGTGTTCTTTTCCACAAACCACATATGGATCCATATGTGTTCTTAAACTAAAACTAGCATTAGAGTCATTGCATGTGTGTTATTTCCACAAACCACACATGGATCAACCACTAGAGTCATTGCATGTGTGTTCTTTCCACAAACCACACATGGATCAACTAGTGTCATTGCACGTGTGTTCTTTCCACAAACCACATATGGATCCATTTGTGGCATTGCATGTTTATTCTTATACTAAAACCACAAACCAACACTAGAGTCATTTCATGCGTGTTCTTTCCACAAACCACTTATGGATCCACCAGTGTTCATTGCATGTGTGTTCTTTCCACAAACCACTTATCGATCAACCAGTGGTCATTGCATGTGTGTTCTTTTCCATAAACCACTTATGGATCAACCGGTGGCATTGCATGTGTCTTCTTTTCACAAACCACACATGTATCAACCCGTGGTCATTGCATGTGTGTTCTTTCCACAAACGACATATGGATCAACCAGTGGTTATTGCATGTGTTTTCTTTTCCACAAACCACATATGTATCAACCAATGGTCATTGTATGTGTGTTCTTTCCACAAACCACACATGGATCAACCAGTGGTCATTGCATGTGTGTTCTTTTTCACAAACCACACATGGATCAAGGAGTGTCATTGCATGTGTGTTCTTTCCATAAACCACATATGGATCAACCAACGGTCATTGCATGTGTGTTCTTTTCACAAACCACATGTGAACCCACTAGAGTCATTGGATGTGTGTTCTTATACTAAAACCAACACTAGAGTCATTGCATGTGTGTTCTTTCCACAAACCACACATGGATGCACCACTGTCATTGCATGTGTGTTCTTTCCACAAACCACACATGGATCAACCAGTGGTCATTGCATGTGTGTTCTTTTCCACAAACCACAGATGGATCAACCAGTGGTCATTG
This sequence comes from Avena eriantha, assembly GCA_910589775.1. Taxonomy (NCBI): domain Eukaryota; kingdom Viridiplantae; phylum Streptophyta; class Magnoliopsida; order Poales; family Poaceae; genus Avena; species Avena eriantha. The sequence continues at coordinate 455,780,150 of OU342746.1, forward strand.
CATGTGTGTTCTTTGCACAAACCACATATGGATCAACCAGAGTCATTGCATGTGTGTTCTTTCCACAAACCACATATGGATCCATTTGAGTAATTGCATGTTTGTACTTATACTAAAACCACAAACCAAAACTAGAGTCATTGCATGTGTGTTCTTTTCCACAAACCAAACATGGATCCACTAGACTCATTGCACGTTTGTTCTTTTCCACAAACAACTTATGGATCAACCAGTGGTCATTGCATGTGTGTTCTTTTCACAAACTACATGTGGACCCACTAGAGTCATTGTATGTGTGTTCTTATACTAAAACTAGCACTAGAGTATTTGCATGCGTGTGCTTTCCACAAAACACATAGCGATCAACAAGTGGTCATTGCATGTGTGTTCTTTTCCACAAACCACATATGGATCAACCAGTAATCATTGCATTTGTGTTCTTTCCACAAACCACACATGGATCAACAAGTGGTCATTGCATGTGTGTTCTTTTCAACAAACCACACATGGATCAAGCAGTGTCATTGCATGTGTGTTCTTTCCACAAACCACATATGGATCAACCAGTGGTCATTGCATGTGTGTTCTTTTCACAAACCACATGTGAACCCACTAGAGTCATTGCATGTGTGTTCTTATACTAAAACCAACACTAGAGTCATTGCATGTGTGTTCTTTTCAGAAACCACACATGAATCCACCACTGTCAATGCATGTGTGTTCTTTCCACAAACCACACATGGATCAACCAGTGGTCATTGCATGTGTCAATGCATGTGTGTTCTTTCCACAAACCACACATGGATCAACCAGTGGTCATTGCATGTGTGTTCTTTTCCACAAACCACATATGGATCAACCAGTGGTCATTGCATCTGTGTTCTTTCCACAAACCACACATGGATCAACCACTAGAGTCATTGCACGCGTCTTCTTTCCACAAACCACATATGGATCCATTTGAGTAATTGCATGTTTGTTCTTATACTAAAACCACAAACCAGCACAAGAGTCATTGCATGTGTGTTGTTTTCCACAAACCACACATGGATCCTCTAGACTCATTCCAGGTGTGTTCTTTTCCACAAACAAATTATGGATCAACCAGTGGTCATTGCATGTGTGTTCTTTTCACAAACTACATGTGGACCCACTAGATTCATTGTATGTGTGTTCCTATACTAAAACTAGCACTAGGGTCATTGCATTTGTGTCTTTCCACAAACCACATATGGATCAACCAGTGGTCATTGCATGTGTGTTCTTTTCCACAAACCACATATCGATCAACCAGAGGTCATTGCATGTGTGTTCTTTCCACAAACCACAGATGGATCAACCAGTCGTCATTGCATGTGTGTTCTTTTCCATAAACCACTTATGGATCCATTAGAGTCATTGCATGTGTGTTCTTTCCACAAACCACATATTCATCAACCAGTGGTCATTGCATGTGTGTTCTTTTCACAAACCACATGTGAACCCACTAGAGTCATTGCATGTGTGTTCTTATACTAAAACAAACACTAGAGTCATTGCATGTGTGTTCTTTCCACAAACCACACATGGATCAAACAGTGTCATTGCATGTGTGTTCTTTCCACAAACCACACATGGATCAACCACTAGAGTCATTGCATGTGTGTCCTTTCAACAAACCACACATGGATCAACTAGTGTCATTGCACGTGTGTTCTTTCCACAAACCACATATGGATCCATTTGTGGCATTGCATGTTTATTCTTATACTAAAACCACAAACCAACACTAGAGTCATTTCATGCGTGTTCTTTCCACAAACCACTTATGGATCCACCAGTGTTCATTGCATGTGTGTTCTTTCCACAAACCACTTATCGATCAACCAGTGGTCATTGCATGTGTGTTCTTTTCCATAAACCACTTATGGATCAACCGGTGGCATTGCATGTGTCTTCTTTTCACAAACCACACATGTATCAACCCGTGGTCATTGCATTTGTGTCTTTCCACAAACCACATATGGATCAACCAGTGGTCATTGCATGTGTGTTCTTTTCCACAAACCACATATCGATCAACCAGAGGTCATTGCATGTGTGTTCTTTCCACAAACCACAGATGGATCAACCAGTCGTCATTGCATGTGTGTTCTTTTCCATAAACCACTTATGGATCCATTAGAGTCATTGCATGTGTGTTCTTTCCACAAACCACATATTGATCAACCAGTGGTCATTGCATGTGTGTTCTTTTCACAAACCACATGTGAACCCACTAGAGTCATTTCATGTGTGTTCTTATACTAAAACAAACACTAGAGTCATTGCATGTGTGTTCTTTCCACAAACCACACATGGATCAAACAGTGTCATTGCATGTGTGTTCTTTCCACAAACCACACATGGATCAACGAGTGGTCATTGCATGTGTGTTCTTTTCCACAAACCACCTATGTATCAACCAGTGGTCATTGCATGTGTGTTCTTTCCACAAACCACATATGGATCAACCAGAGTCATTGCATGTGTGTTCTTTCCACAAACCACATATGGATCCATTTGAGTAATTGCATGTTTATTCTTATACTAAAACCACAAACCAACACTAGAGTCATTGCATGTGTGTTCTTTTGCACAAACCACACATGGATCCACTAGACTGATTGCATGTGTGTTCTTTTCCACAAACAACTTATGGATCAACCAGTGGTCATTGCATGTGTGTTCTTTTCACAAACTACATGTGGACCCACTAGAGTCATTGTATGTGTGTTCTTATACTAAAAATAGCACTAGAGTCATTGCATGTGTGTTCTTTCCACAAACCATATATGGATCAACTAGTGGTCATTGCATGTGTGTTCTTTTCCACCAACCACATATGGATCAACCAGTGGTCATTGCATTTGTGTTCACACATGGATCAACCAGTGGTCATTGCCTGTTTGTTCTTTTCCATAAACCACTTATGGATCCGTTAGAGTCATTGCATGTGTGTTATTTCCACAAACCACACATGGATCAACCACTAGAGTCATTGCATGTGTGCTCTTTTCACAAACCACATGTGAACCCACTAGAGTCATTGCATGTGTGTTCTTATACTAAAACCAACACTAGAGTCATTGCATGTGTGTTCTTTTCACAAACAACACATGGATCCACCACTGTCATTGCATGTTTGTTCTTTCCACAAACCACACATGGATCAACCAGTGGTCATTACATGTGTGTTATTTTCCATAAACCGCAGATGGATCAACCAGTGGTCATTGCATGTGTATTCTTTCCACAAACCACATATGGATCAACCAGAGTCATTGCATGCGTGTTCTTTCCACAAACCACATATGGATCCATTTGAGTAATTGCATGTTTGTTCTTATACTAAAACCACCAACCAACACTAGAGTCATTGCATGTGTGTTCTTTTCCACAAACCACACATGGATCCACTAGACTCATTGCATGTGTGTTATTTTCCACAAACAACTTATGGATCAACCAGTGGTCATTGCATGTGTGTTCTTTTCACAAACTACATGTGGACCCACTAGAGTCATTGGATGTGTGTTCTTATACTAAAACTAGCAGTAGAATCATTGCATGTGTGTTCTTTCCACAAACCACATATGGATCAACCAGTGGTCATTGCATGTGTGTTCTTTTCCACAAACCACATATGGATCAACCAGTGGTCATTGCATCTGTGTTCTTTCCACAAACCACATATGGATCAACCAGTGGTCATTCCATGTGTGTTCTTTTCCATAAACCACTTATGGATCCATTAGAGTCATTGTATGTGTGTTCTTTCCACAAACCACATATGGATCAACCAGTGGTCATTGCCTATGTGTTCTTTTCACAAACCACATGTGAACCCACTAGAGTCATTGCATGTGTGTTCCTATACTAAAACCAACACTAGAGTCATTGCATGTGTGTTCTTTTCACAAACCACACATGGATCCACCACTGTCATTGCATGTGTGTTCTTTCCACAAACCACACATGGATCAACCGGTGGTCATTGCATGTGTCTTCTTTTCCAAAAACCACAGATGGATCAACCAGTGGTCATTGCATGTGTGTTCTTTCCACAAACCACATATCGATCAACCAGAGTCATTGCATGTGTGTTCTTTCCACAAACCACATATGGATCAACCAGAGTCATTCCATGTGTGTTCTTTCCACAAACCACATATGGATCCATTTGAGTAATTGCATGTTTGTTCTTATACTAAAACCACAAACCAGCACTAGAGTCATTGCATGTGTGTTCTTTTCCACAAACCACACATGGATCCACTAGACTCATTGCATGTGTGTTCTTTTCCACAAACAACTTATGGATCCACCAGTGGTCATTGCATGTGTTTTCTTTTCACAAACTACATGTGGACCCACTAGAGTCATTGTATGTGTGTTCTTATACTAAAACTAGCACTAGAGTCATTGCATGTGTGTTCTTTCCACAAACCACATATGGATCAACCAGTGGTCATTGCATGTGTGTTCTTTTCCACAAACCACATATGGATCAACCAGTGGTCATTGCATGTGTGTTCTTTCCACAAACCATACATGGATCAACAAGTGGTCATTGCATGTGTGTTCTTTTCCATAAACCACTTATGGATCCATTAGAGTCATTGCATGTGTGTTCTTTACACAAACCACATATGGATAAACGAGTGGTCATTGCATGTGTGTTCTTTTCACAAACCACATGTGAACCCACTAGAGTCATTGCATGTGTGTTCTTATACTAAAACCAACACTTGAGTCATTTCATGTGTGTTCTTTCCACAAACCACACATGGATCAAGCAGTGTCATTGCATGTGTGTTCTTTCCACAAACCACACATGGATCAACTAGTGGTCATTGCATGTGTGTTCTTTTACACAAACCACATATGAATCAACCAGTGGTCATTGCATGTGTGTTCTTTCCACAAACCACATATGGATCAACCAAAGTCATTGTATGTGTGTCCTTTCCACAAACCACATATGGATCGATTGGAGTAACTGCATGTTTGTTCTTATACTAAAACCACAAACCAGCACTAGAGACATTGCATGTGTGTTCTTTTCCACAAACCACACATGGATCCACTAGACTCATTGCATGCGTGTTCTTTTCCACAAACAACTTATGGATCAAGCAGTGGTCATTGCATGTGTGTTCTTTTCACAAACTACATGTGGAACCACTAGAGTCATTGTATCTGTGTTCTTATACTAAAACTAGCACTAGAGTCATTGCATGTGTGTTCTTTCCACAAACCACATATGGATCAACCAGTGGTCATTGCATGTGTGTGCTTTTCCACAAACCACATATGGATCAACTAGTGGACATTGCATGTGTGTTCTTTCCACAAACCACACAGGGATCAACCAGTGGTCATAGCATGTGTGTTCTTTTCCATAAACCACATATGGATCAACCAGTGGTCATTGCATGTGTGTTCTTTCCACAAACCACATATGGGTCAACCAGAGTCATTGCATGTGTGTTATTTCGACAAACCACATATGGATCCATTTGAGTAATTGCATGTTTGTACTTATACTAAAACCACAAACCAGCACTAGAGTCATTGCATGTGTGTTCTTTTCCATAAACCACACATGGATCCACTAGACTCATTGCATGTGTGTTCTTTTCCAGAAACAACTTATGGATCCACTAGTGGCCATTGCATGTGTGTTCTTTTCACAAAATACAATGGCATGAAAATGATTCAAGATCCTCAAGGAAAAATAATTCGTCAAGGCTTAACTGATTATTACAGTCATGTGCATGCGTGAGCATGTGCCAAGTCGATCAAATGAAACATTCAGAGGAGGATACCACGGTGTCATACCAATTTATGAATAGAGTAATGCAAGCAAACATTCATGAAACATGCTACAAACTATTAGCGAGCTGGAGCTAATCACAAGAAAGCAAGAACTACTAAGCATCCAAAGAAAACATACACTCTACATGAACAGACTAAGCACGCCCACAGTGATGAGTATATGTACAAAAATGAAAACAAATAGAGTTCGTTACCAGCCTCGTACCATGCCTCAAGTTGTCATTGATCCTCATTATTGCTCTTCATTTGTGTGGCTTGAATAATAATTTGAAACCAATAATCCACTAAGAACTGCCGAACCCTGTAGCCAACTCGCAAAAACCAAAGAAGAACGACAAATATTTTTGGTGTATTCGATTTTTAAACAAAAACCAAAAGAGAAAAACAAGCAAAGCAAAATATTTTTGGGTTTTTTCAAATAGTTCAAACAAAGCAAAAAGAAAGAAAAAAACAAACCAAAGCAAAAAGAAGAAGCAAACCAAAGAGAAACAACAAAAATATTTTTGGTCTTTTTGTGCTTTTAGAAAGCAAATTTAAAGAAGAACAAAAACTAAAAAGAGAATGAAAACATGAATATAGAAAGAACCGACGCAACATGATATGGAGATGAGTGCGGTGTCGGCGTACCTCCCCCCAAGCTTAGGCTTTTGGCCTAAGTGGGTATCAATCCATGTATGAATAGGGGTTCCAAGCTGGCAGATCTTGGTAAGAATGGTCGTAGCCGGGCCCATGAGAAGAAGAAGAGGCTCCCGAATCATAAGCGGGTTGCTGATATGAAGACTCTCCCTCATTCGAGGGCTGGCTCGAATCATCCGTAACCTCCCTTCTAGTGTCCTGCTCCTGTTGGGAGAGCTCTTCCAAGTACGTGTCAAGCTCCTCCTCAGTGAGGGACCATCCTTCCCTGTTATCAAGGTTAAACAAAACAGGTGCAGGCAAAAGAACAACACGCTCGGACTTGCTCTTTGTCCAGCCAGCTTTGAGAAAGGTTATTTCATAAGACAACTCACTCAAACTAGCCCACGAGGAAATAAATTTATGCTGTACCATGGAATTAAAATCAAGCCTCTCTATGGGAAACTGTAGGTATAGATGATGAGGCACTAAACCATGCAATGCTAGTAAACGAGAAGCAATGAGGCCTCCACAAATTCCAAATTTCTCATGGTTAGCAGCAAGACGGGAAGCTATCAGAACACCCAAGTTGTAAGACCTATCTCGTCTAAGAGCTGCAGAGATAAATGCTAGATCAAACGAAGATAACTTATTGGCAGTTTTCCTAGCAAGAACACACTTGACAATAAAGTAGGCAAAGTAGCGAATGGAGGGAAGATGAATGTTACGGATTTTTCCATTCTCCTTCGAGAAGCTACTCCCTTGATAAATTTCTGTGTATAAGTCCATGAGTGGTTCCGGTCTCTCTTTAATCTTCTTACATGATCCCCATTGAGGTACCTTAATAGCTGCACAAAAATCATCTAGAGAAAGATCGACAGCTATATTGTAAATTTTGTAATGGACCATGGGGTTAGGCAAAGAGTGACTAAATTTGAAATCCTACACCACAGACATGGTTAGCTTCACAAATTGACAAGGCTCATCTTCCAAAAAGTGCTCTAACCCTGCATTAGAAACCAAAGTGTGGAAATCTTATGAACTCAGAGCATGGATAAATGGAGGGAAAAAACTTCCTCCTCCCTGTGGACCTTCATGACCTCCGGCACCCAAAGCTCATGTTGGTTTAGGTGGTGTTCACTCATCTTCTATTCTGAAATTTAAACACCTATTAAAAAAGTGACTGCGAAGTAAATATAATGAAGGATTCTACTCATAGGGATTTGCAAGAGGCCTAAACATGCATCAAAACTATATCTCTAAGCATCAAACAAGCTTACAAGCTCTCATAACCAGCCACCTACAGCAGCAAAATACTCAACATACAATCCACTAAACACAAATCTTCTTGGATAAGGGGAGGAGTCACATACCAAGGAACAATTGCTCCAAATTTCAGCAAGAAAGATGGGCTGAGCAAAGAGATCAAAGAAATCGAGAGCAAGCACAGAGAGAACGCGATTTTGAGCTATGAACTGGAGCTTACTCGGGAGAGAGAAGAAAGTGGCAGGAGAGAGAAAGGTAGTGGGGGGCCAGGGGTGGCCCACACGAGGTCATGGCGCCACCCAGGTCTGGCCGCGCCACCATGTGGTGTGCCTGCCTGGTGGGCCCCCCTGGTACCTACCATGTACTCCTCTGCCCCTTTTTTCACGTAAAAATTTAATATGAATTTTCTGGAACTTTTCGAGACACTTTATTTTTGGGCATTTTTCAGAAATAGAAGAATGATTTTTCTGACAGACAGATTTTTTTTATTTTTGGAAACATGATGCAAGGACAAAACAAGGCTAGAAATACAGAAGTTCTAGCATGCAAGCAAACTAACAACACAAAGGAAACTAAACGAAAGCAAAAAAAACAAAAATGCAAAGGATAGAAATAAACGAGGATAATCATAATGAAAACATTGTTTTGTTCAATGGAATCCTTTTGTTAGCAAGGTTGATCAAGTCTTGCTACCAAAACAATTGCATATGAGACAAAACTTTGTACTCCACTAATGATTATGTTACCTCAACCTTGATAGCAATTGTCCCAATCATAATAGTTTCAAATTTTTCTCTTGGTATGGGACAATATATTTCTCCAACTTGAATGCCTTCAACATGTTCAATAGAATTTAAACCATAAGTCCTTTCAATCTTCTTGGGGAAATAAACAGTATGTTCCTTGTCATTAACGTTGAAGGTTACCTTTCCTTGATTACAATTAATAACAGCTCCTGCAGTATTAAGAAAAGGTCTCCCAAGAATAATAGACATATTATCATCTTTAGGCATTTCAAGCACAACAAAATTAGTTAATATCAAGCAATTATGAGCCACCTGAACAGGTACATCCTCACATATACCCACAGGAATATTGGTAGACATATCAGCCATTTGCAAAGATATATCAGTTGGTATCAATTTTTCAAGCTGAAGCCTCTTAGAGAGGGAAAAAGGCACAACACTAACTCCAGCTCCCAAATCACACAAAGAAGTTCTAACATAACTGTTCTTAATAGAGCAAGGGATAGTTGGAATCCCTGGATCTCCAAGTTTCTTAGGAACCTTACAATTGAAGGAATAATTAGCAAGCAAAGTAGAAATTTCTTCATTAGGGATCATCCTTTTATTCGAGACAATGTCCTTCATATACTTTGAGTAAGGAGGCAATTTAATAGCATCAGTCAAAGGAATTTGCAAAAATAAAGACTTCATCAACTCACCAAACTTATTTGAAAGTGTTCATCTTCCTTTGACTTGTGTTTCTTATCAGGGAAAGGCATAGGTTTAAGGACCCAAGGTTCTCTTTCACTACCATGTTTCTTAGCAATAAAATATTCTTTGGTGTATTTAGTGGTCTTAATGTGGTTTTCAGGTTCTTCTTCAAATTTTTCTTCATTAGGCACTTCATTTTGTTCATTACCACTTTCAGTTTCAGCATCAGAGCTAGATATATTATTAGGATCTATAGCAGGTTCAGAGGGTTCTACAACAATTTTATGTTTCTTTTTCCTTTTCTTATGAGTAGAACCACTATTTTCAGCTTGTTGAGAATCCTGCTCAATTCTTTTGGGATGTCCCTCAGGATATAGAGGATCCTGGGTAGCAGCACCACTTCTAGTTCTAATTTCATAAGCATGTTTTTCTTTAGCAGCATTAACTAGCAAGTCATTTTGCACTTTGACGAGTTGATCTATTTGAGTTTGAACCATTTGAAAGTGTTTAACAATCATTTTAACATCATTGGAGGTTCTTTCAACAATATCTTGCAACTCAACAACAGCTCTAGTGTTTTCCATTAGATGATTTTGCACCCTTTTATTAAAGTTATCTTGCTTAACAATAAAGATATCAAATTCTTCTAAGCATTGATCAGGAGGTTTCAAGTAAGGGATATCACCTTCATCAAAGTGTTGGAGAGAGCGTACCTCAATAGTGGGTGAGTAGGGAATAGGCTTACATAATTCTTCTATAGGAGGTAAATTCTTGACATCTGCAGCTTTAATTCCCTTCTCCTTAAGACATTTCTTAGCTTCCTTCATCACTTCATCATTTAATTCAATAACTCCCCTCTTCTTTGATGTTGGAATAGGCTCAGGAATAGATGGTTCAGGTGTAATTACTTCAGGTATAGCTTGTTTAGGAGGAGTCCAATCTTCATAATTCTTGCTTATTTTAGCCATTAATTCCTCAGCTTTCTTAGGAATCCTATTCCTGAAAACACAATCAACACAACTATCTAGGTATGTCCTAGATTCTTCGGTTAGTCCATTATAAAATATATCAAGTAGTTCATTCTTAGGTAATGGACTTCCAGCCTATGCATGAATCAAAGCACAAAACCTTGCCCAAGATTCGGACAATACCTCTTTTTCTCCCTGTTTAAAATCAAAAAGTTCCTGCAAAACAGCATGTCTAGCACTAGGAGGAAAATATTTCTGCAGGAAAGTATTAATCAAGCACTCAGGGCTATCGATAGATCCAGGAGGTAAATTACCAAACCAAGTTTTAGCTTCTCCTTTCAGTGAAAAAGGGAATCGTAGCAACAAAGTAAGTACGCATTTTAATAGCATCCGAAAATAAGCCACTCATGGTAGAAAGTTCATTCATATGTGCTACCGCTCTTTCATTCTTAGTCCCACAAAAAGGTTCTTTCATGACAATAGCTATGTAAGATAGATCGAGAGAGAAATCATAATCTTCATCTATAATGTTTATGGGAGAAGGAGCAAACTTAGCATTAAGAGATAATTTGGGTCTAATAGTACGCCTCTCAAGGAGATTCTTAGCAGCTCTCCTATCATGGGTGTTCCAACATTTTTCAATAAAATCACAAGTATAGGGGGTGTATCGCAGTATTTTTAAGGGAAGTGAAACCTAATTTATTGATTCGACACAAGGGGAGCCAAAGAATACTTATCAATCTTAACAACTGAGTTATCAATTCAGCTGCACCTGGAAACACTCTTGCTCATAGCAGTTTATCAGTAGCAACAGTTTTGTAGTAGGAATAGTAAAGTAACAACAGTAGCAAAACAAAGACAGTAGTAACAAAAACAGCAAACAGTGGGATTCGAGTGCGGTAGGCATAGGGATGGATGGACGGGCGTTGTATGGACAAGACAATTCACATAGCAATCAGAACATAGGGCAATTGCAGATAAATAAGATAAAGCATCCAAGTACTAGACAATCCTAAGCATGTGTTCCATATATAGTCATACGTGCTCGCAATGAGAACTTGCACAACATATTTTGTCCTGCGAGCCCGTTTGCAGCGGGGCCTCTAGGGAACTACTGGCAATTAAGGTGCTCCTTTTAATAGAGCACCGGAGCCTCACATCGGGGCCATAGGTTCTGGACAATAACATGTGTATACAACTTGTAGATAAGACCAAGAACAATACTATCATGATGAATCAATAATAAGTTCAGATCTGAAATCATGGCACTCGGGCCCTAGTGACAAGCATTAAGCACAACAAAGTTACAACAAAGTCATAAAGCACTAATAAGAGATACTAGGCACTATGCCCCAACAATCTGATGCCATTACATGAACGATCTCATCCAATCCCTACCATCCCCATAGCCTACAGCGGGGGATTACTCACTCATAGATGGGGGAAACATGGATGGTTGATGGAGAAGCGATGGTGATGATGATGGCGATGATCTCCTCCAATTCCCCGTCCTGGCAGGGTGCCAGAACAGAGTTTCTGGTGCTGTTTCGTGGAATCTGGTGGTGGCGGCGGAGCGGAACTCCTTCTGGAAAAACGTCGAACCCCCTGAAGTTTTTAGGTCAGAAGGCTCCTTATAGGCGAAGAGAGAGGCCGAGGGGGTGCCTGGGGGGCCCACACCACCCCCTAGCGCGGCCACCCCAGGGCTCTTCTCCGTCTCGTATTCTGGCTCCTGGAGTCTTCGGGTGAAATAGGATTTTTGGCATATTTTCCTGGATTTTTCCTGATAGTTGATTTTCTGCACAAAAAGTAGACACCAAGGCAATTCTGCTGAAAACAGCGTCAGTTTGCATTAGTTGCATCCAAATCACATAAGTATAGAGGAGAAAGAATAGCAAAAGTGTTCGGGAAAGTAGATACGTTTTGGACGTATCGGTCTGCTATCCAGATTTTAAATGAGCCAGCATTTCCATCCGCATATGCGTTGTTGCCATCGGCCAAATGCACCGACTCTGGGATTGCTTTCTCCGGCTCTAAAATCGTTGGTCGTTATCTCGATGATCCCCTACTTGCATTTTCAAAGCAATGTGTATGTACACCTATACCATGGAGTAAGAAAAGGACTCGGCTAAGCTATTAGACAAATTCGGGTGTGAAAAAGTGCCAGAAGAAAAAGAACGGTGCTACAGGTACCTGACAGCCGGGATGGATGTAGCAAATTGCTCCCGGTCTTTTAAAAAGGGTAAAATATGGCAACAATTTCGCTAAATGGGTTAATACGGATGAAAATTTATTAAATGGGATAAGTAGTGTCAACAATATTAAACTAGGAGGTAAAAACTGGAATCTAACTTGTAAAGTTTATGCGCAATATCATCCGGACAGCGCCTCTCGAGTTCTCCAAATGGCTAGCTCTCACGTGTAGTTGCCATGTGGCATGTTTGCATGTTGGAGTAGGCAAGTCAGGACTAATTATGGAGTGTGACGGTGTGATATGGATACCACTTAGGGAAGCAAAAGCTTCCAGAAGAGATGTTTTATTCACGTGGCCTCGGTAAAGGGAGCAGGCGATAGCGGCACGTCAGCGGCTCGCTCTGGGACAATAGTGATCGTTAGGTGGTTCAAATACCTCGATGTAATTTTTATTATGTTTGTGTATCTTGTATTTCTTGTGAAGTCATGGAATAGATCCAAATATTTCTCGCGAAAAAAGTTAGACGCCGTGACTATTGTGTAAATATGCGCGGGCATGTGGATCAAACTGAAATCTTGACGTTTCATAGGCTGATGGTGACGTTTCATAATACATGGTAAACTAAACCTTTCTCTTTCAAAGTTAATTTGAGTTGCGATTTTCCTTATGGCAGTTTCAATTTTGTTTTTCCTTCCGTAGTAATCCTTGAATATGTCAACACGTTAGCTCTTGCACCACTGCTGGCCTGCTTACCCTAGTACCCACTACCGCAACTCTTATCTCGCTCACCTAGTTTTTCTGTCTATTTGTTACTCAAGTCACGCTCCCTTCCCCGTACCTCTGGCACCTTAGGATAGGCTTGCACTCCCTCCAATTCAAACTAATTAAAGTTTTATTTCTGTCTTCAATTAAATTAAGTTTGGCCAGATCTGTCAAAAAAATTGTGAATATTTAGAACATTCAGAGTATATAGTACAAAAAATATATTGAAAGGTAGTGGCTAGAAGCCAAGATGGAGAGGCGGAGCGGATGATTGGGAGGCACTACGGGAAAATTTGGCGCTGCCGTCGCCCGGCCCTTTGCAGTGTGCCAATAGGGCTGGAACACAGTAAAGATTTTCTCTGTCATGAGGGGGTGCAGAAGCACACAACAAAGAAAACCCACACGGTACATTCTTGATAAAACACACGGCAAATAAAAGGTACACGACAAAGACAAAACAAGACACACGGCAAAGAAAGCAGACACGGCAAAGACAAAAGGCGGCACACGACAAAGCCAAACACATGGCAAAGAGGTGGGGCCCACGGCCCACCCAGGCGAGCTGACTGACGGTGGTCCTTTGCGTAGTTAGACACACGGCAAGGATATGCCTTTGCCGTGTGCTTTATGCACCATACACGGCAAAGGAACTTTTTTTATTTCTTACCTCCTTCAATCCATGGTCAAAATGACGAGTACGGAGATTCTTAGTTCGGGACTGAGCCTGGCTAAACTTGCATTGGATCTCTGAAGAAACATCATATTGTCAACCTAAAAATGATTTTTACAAAAAACATGAGCATCAGATCATGTACCTATAGATCATATCTGACTCATTTCCTACCGATTCGGCAAAAATTGTCTTTTTCACGAGGGGTGGACGGAAAAGTTTTATGAATACCCGGTTGGGCATTTTCCATGTAAGGTGGTGTACTATTTAAAAAAAATGGATGGTAGCATTTTTGTATTCACTGTTTGGTGTTGCTTCACAAAATGCCCCGATTTTTGTGCTCCGAAAATAGAAAATGGCTTTTCCGTGCGATAAAAAGGAAAACTTCCTCCTGCAACATTGTGCGGCATCCCATTATGCACATGCATGCACTATATGGTAACATTATCACAAACTATGTTGCGATTCTGGCCATAGCATTGGTCAATTGAACCAAAAGCCAGAAAACCTCGAATGAGATAGGCCATTTTGTGAAGATTTTTTTGAGACATAATCAATATACCAAGTTTAATATTTTTCCTCCCAACTAACTCACATAATATGACGCCACGCGAAGGTCTCGCAATTTTTTGATTTTTTTATGATTTAGTTATGGTCATTTGAAACTATGGTCAAACCCTAATCCCTAGGTCTCGGATCGTCTACCACCCTAGACTTTCTTCTAACAGGGGTAGCCCGATGTACCCTCTCTTGTTTTGTTCTTGGTTAGGTCATGTGATGATGTAAAACCATGTTTGGGAACATGCTGTGACAAGATCTACCCCGGTTTAGGAAGTTTGAGCATGCCACCACACTTCATTACACATTCTAGGGTCACATGCATGGTTTGGAGGCGTTCCGATGCCCCGAAGCGCTTCTTCTTGCGGAACCCTGACCCCAAGGTCTCAAATCGTCTACCCCCCTAGACTTTCCTCTGATAGGGGTAGCCCGGTGTAGCCCTCTCTTGTTTTGTTCTTTGTTAGGTCATTTGATGATGTAAAACCATGTTTGGGAACATGTTGTGATAATATCTACCCCGGTTTCACCGAAACGGAGAGTTTCCCCCTAATTTTCACATTGCACACACTTCGTTTTTAGGGGACAGCGCATGTCTGCGAAGGGGGTCACACTTGGTAACCAGGTTTAGGAGTTTTGAGCATGCCACCACACTTCATTACACATGCTAGGGTCACATGCATGGTTTGGAGGTGTTCTTATGCCCCGAAGCACTTCTTCCTGCGGAACCGTAATCCGCGGGCCTCAAATCGTCTACCCCCTAGACTTTCTTCTGATAGGGGTAGTCGGGTGTAGCCCTCTCTTGTTTTGTTCTTGATTAGGTAATGTGATGATGTAAAACTATGTTTGGTAACATGGTGTGACAAGATCTACCCTGCTTTCACCAAAACAGGGAGTTTCCCCCTAATAGTCAGATTGTAGACACTTCGTTTTTAGGGGACAACGCATTTCTGCGAAGGGGGTCACACTTGGGAACCAGGTTTAGGAGGTTTGAGCATGCCACCACACTTAATTACACATTCTAGGGTCACATGCATGGTTTGGAGGTGTTCCGATGCCCTGAAGCGCTTCTTCCTACGGAACCCTGATCCGCGGGCCTCAAATCATCTACCCCCTAGACTTTCTTCTGACAGGGGTAGCCCGGTGTAGCCCTCTCTTGTTTTGTTCTTGGTTATGTCATGTGATGATGTAAAACCATGTTTGGGATCATGTTGTGACAAGAACTACCCCGGTTTCACCGAAACGGGGAGTTTCCCCCTAATAGTCAGATTGCAGACACTTCGTTTTTAGGGGATATTGCATGTCTGGGAAGGGGGTCACACTTGGTAACCAGGTTTATGAGCTTCGAGCATGCCACCACACTACATTACACATGCTAGGGTCATATGCATGGTTTGGAGGTGTTCCGATGCCCCGAAGCGCTTCTTCCTGCGGAACCCTGATTCACGGGCCTCAAATCGTCTACCCCACTAGGGTTTCTTCTGACAGGGGTAGCCCGGTAGCCCTCTCTTGTTTTGTTCTTGGTTAGGTCATGTGATGATGTAAAACCATGTTTGGGATCATGTTCTTGGTTAGGTCATGTGACAAGATCTACCATGGTTTCACCGAAACGGGGAGTTCCCCCTAACAGTCAGATTGCAGACACTTTGTTTTTAGGGGACAGCTCATGAGAATATCTTTTTGCGGCCCAAAAGTTGGGGTGTCCAGGCAACGCGGTACCCAAGTTCCCTGAAATCAGCCGGGATGACTACAGTTGGTGTGCCAAATACTCATAGGGTCTTTTTTAGCACGAATTCAACTTTACGTTTCAATACAAAAAATCAAGCTAACGGCCGTCAAGTTGGGCCCCCCTGTTAGTTCTCGCTGTTATGTCGCTCCCATCGCATAGGCGGGGTGGCTATCACGTAGGCTTGTAGCGTTGGCACAGTGGATAGGACAACACCCCCTGCCTACCCCCTGCCCAGTGTATTGACGTGACAAAATATGGCACATGTATCGGCGTTATAATTATTTTTTGTTTACTCAGAAGATGGAACACCCACCGCCATGCGTCTCTCCTTGGACTTCCGTCCCCGTTGTTAACCACTACCTGAAAAGCGCATTGACGGTTCCACCGTTCCCCTGCCTCGCATAAACCACTCTTCTTCTTCCTGTCATCTGTCTTCTTCCCGTCTTCTCCTTGCCGCCATGGAAGGTCGTCGCACTCTAGAGACAAACTTCACTACCCATGACAGTAAGAAGATAGACGTTGTCTACACCAACAAGGAGGAGATAGTGGTGCGTGTCCTGGGTATGTATGAGGGTTGGCTTGGGATAGACGAGGACAAGTTTGTGGGATTGGACCTCGAGCACACCTCAGAGCACCCATATGAAGGGAGTGAAATCACTGTCATTCAACTGGCCATGAGGAAACATGTCCTCGTCTACCACCTCCCCCGATGTGTAGATCTGCTCTCTGTAGCTAATCGCTTTTATGGTTTTCTCCTCATGTTCTTTATCCATTTGCTCATCTTGCAACTACTGGATTTTATTTAGGACCAAATAAATTATGACAAGACAATGTTGAGAGTCTTGATCTTGCATTTACTAAACTTTTCAAAATTATATTCATATGATGATCTTGCATTGACAAAATATTTGTAGTTAAAATTTTGGTGATGACAAACTACATACTTTTAGGACTGACAGGAATTGTCCGGCGCTGCGCTAGTTCCTTGTAGAAAAGGGAATTGTTTTCTGCATTGTCGACAAAACAACTAATTTTTCGAAATTTTATCAAGAGGGAATTATAATTCCTGCGCACAACTGGATCGATATTCAGAGTCTTGTCAAGATCCTAGGGGGCTCGAGGAAGGATGGAATGGCATCACTCGCAACTAGAATCCTCGATGAGTCGTATGACAAAATGAAGGAAGATTTCCCTACGGATAGGCACGATTTCTGGGACGAGTGGCCGTTGTCTAATATAAACCTAAAGATGCAGTCATAGATGCTTACATGACCTACCAGTTGTACAAGAAGATCCATTTTTTTCTACGTTACCTCGTGTTTTGCCCTATTTGCAAGAGGGAAGAGGAGCTTAGGGGAGCCCTTTGTGGAAAATGCAGAATAGCTGAGTTTGAAGCTGCATATGCAAAGAAAATGGCTGCATCTGAAGCAGGTGATAGAGAGGCTACAGAAGCAGCTGAAAGAGAGCTTGCAGCTGAAGCAGAAGCACCTGACAGAGAGGCTACAGCTGAAGCAGCAAACAGAGAGGCAACATCTTCTAGCGGCAACAATCAGGCCTGTGATGCACCGCTAATTGTGCTGCAGGACGCTGAAGATAGGGAAGCCAAGTAAGATCCCAGGTGGGACGAAGCATTTCGTGAGCTGTGGTGTACCTGGATTGGTCGCAGTTGGTTGCCTAGGAACGATGGCAAGCGCCTCAAGTGGTCTGATGAGAAGTGAATTAAATTTTACTTGTCAGTGTTATGTTTCTGTTTTGTGAAACTCAGTTAGCTTATCAAGATGTCTAGCGCCTCAAGTGATACTAATAAAATAAATTTAACCCTCGTTGTGTTATGCTTATGTATGTGTCTTGTAGCTTGTCAAGATGGTAGCTCGTTAACTGGCAGTTTGAAAGAGTGCCCTTTTCCTCTCTCGCTAAACAGATATGTTTCATTTTGCCCAAATTGGTACCAAATCTAGAGAAGATTCTAACTTCGATAATTCGTTCCCTTTTGGACCTCTTTTTTCCTCCGATCAGGTAGCAAATCTGGAGCAGCAAATCACACCAGGTAGAATACATTCATTCAGAAAAGAAAACAAATGTAGATATAGCTATGCCCAGCTTAATAGGATATAGCGATAGAAAGTAGGTTGCTTAATGAGGTTCGATGCATTCAGCCAGAAATAGGATATAGCTAGAAAGATGCTGCTTAGCAGCAGTAGCCGCCGTAGCTGCAGGCACATCCTGCAAGTGCCCGCGCCCCCACCTCCTCCCTCCGGCGCTTCCTCCACTTCTTGCTGCCCAGTCCCTTGATCTTGGGGGCCTTGGGCGTGATTGGAGGCATGCGACCCTCTTTGATAGCCACCTGCTGGAGGTTTCGGAGGTGAATGCCGAGAGCCCGGTGTTCACCGATGTAGGCGTTGATGTTCACGGTCTCGCGCTCGCCACCTTCATGGATGCCAGAGCCCGGTGCGTCTACATGCTTCAGTAAGGAGTTGAAGTCGGTGTCGGGGAGACTCACCTAGCCGAAGGCGATCCCCTTGCAGAAGGGGCAGCGCCGGGTGCCACGCCTGAAGAAGGCGTCGTACTAGCCGGCCCACAGCCTCCTCAGCACCTGATGAGTCTTGGTGTGGATGGACTCGTCATCGTTGTAGACGTCGGTGCTAGAAACCTATTGGAAGAAAAGGAAAATGGGGGAGTAGATGATGTAAGAAGACCGAGCAAACAAAATACAAACAAGCGCATCCTAATAAAGCAAGATCTAGCATCCAACGATGGGAATGGTAGAAGAACGAGGGGAGGGGAGCAAACCCTAGTTACCTCCGACCATGGGTCGTTGATGCTGGTGTCGTAGGGGTTCAGCAGAGCGATGTAGTTATCTGGATCGTAGGTGCCCAAGAAGTGCTTGATGTACTTGTGACCGGCGGGGGGCTCCTCTTCGGTGGCCCCATCGATAGCAGGGACGGGGGCCTGGACTAGTACAGTGGCTGCGATCGATGGCTCGACTAGGGCCTGGACAGGGACGGCGGCTGCTTTCAACGTGTCGAGGAGGACCAGCGAGGAGATGGGGGCCTCCTCGCTGGTGGCCTCGGATGCGACGATGGCCGCCTTATCCTCCTCCGTCATCGCCGCGCGGACGGGGTATTCTCGGGAGTATGCGGGTGCTGGTGGGACAGTGGAGAGGGTTGCGTGGGGAGAGTGAGCGAGAGTGAGAGTGGGTGTGCGGAGAGGGGCTCTATATTTAAGGTGGATGGAAGCAAGGCACGTTTCGTTGCACCACCGTGCAATGCGCCACGCAGTCCACTGCACAGTGCACCGTGACACGCGCACGGTATGTCACGTTTTTTTCCCGGGCCATGCATGGCAGTTCTGTATTGAGCCATATGCAAAGGGCGTATAGACAATTTCTATGTACGAAGTTTGACACGACCCTAAAATTGGAGATAGTTAAAAGTAGAAATGTAGAGGGGAAGGTAGGTGGCTGTACAGCGAGATTTGTGGGGTTGTGCTCTTTGGCTGCGAGGGACTCAATGAAGGCAGAGACGTTAGGTCTCGTCGATATCAGCTCTTTGGCCTCCGGCTAGCGCCTGCAAGCTTCTTATGGTGGGGCCCAGTTGGAAGTGAGATTGAGAGCCGCTACGTAAAAAATGGGAAATGTCTTATTAAAATCAAGTGGCAATAAATTGCAGCTGTCCATCGACGACTGTGCACTCGATGACGCATGTGTTGTGGCGTAGTAGTAGCAGCAGTAGGCTTTTCAGACTTAATTAAACATGACATGGCCCCTTGACAACTTTTTAATGGACGGCTTTGTGTTCCTTCTTGTAGAAGTTTCGCTGACGGAGACGCCCGTAATGTCTCACGCTGTACTGTGAAGGGCACGACGTGTGCAACGATCATCGTTGGATCACAAAGAATCAACAGTTGGTGCACACGATCCGCGTGACAATCGTGACAACCAATCAAGGAGTAGCAGACAGTGTGAGCACAGGTTTGGGCTTCTAGGAAAGATAGAGAGGGGGGGCAAAACTGAGTAGTGTAAAAAAACTAAGGGCAAAACTGAGTAGTATAAAAATGGAAAGTGAGGTGTACAATGAAATACATGGATCAACCAATGACATTGCATGTCAGTTCTTCTAAGAAACCACATAAGGATACACAAGTGTCATTGCATGTGTGTTCCTTTCCACAAACCACATATGGATCCACCAATGTCATTGCATGTCTGTTTTTTGCATGAACCACACCCAGTGTCATTGGATTTATGTTCCTCTAAACAAACCTCACATGGAAACACCTAGTGAGATTGCATGTCTGTTCTTCTCATGAACCACACATGGATCCACCAGTGTCATTGCATGTGTGTTCTTCTCATGAACCACAGCCAGTGGCATTGCATCTGTGTTCTTCTCATGAACCACAGCCAGTGTGATTGTATGTCTGTTCTTTTCATAAACCACACATGGAATCACCAGTTTCATTGCATGTGTATTCTTTTCATGAACCACAACTAGAGTCATTGCATGTCTGTTCTTCTAAACAAACCACACATGGATCCACCCAGTGTCATTGCATGTCTATTCCTCTAAACAAACCACACATGGATCCACCTAGTGTGATTGCGTGTCTGTTCTTTTCACAAACCACACATGGACAAACCAGTGTCATTGCATGTGTCTTCTTGTAATGAACCACACCCAGTGTCATTGCATGTCTGTTCATCTAAACAAACCACACATGGATCCACCTAGTGGGATTGCATGTCTGTTCTTTTCATGAACCACACATGGATCCACCAGTGTCATTGCATGTGTGTTCTTTTCATGAACCACAACTAGAGTCATTGCATGTCTGTTCTTCTAAACAAACCACACATGGATCTACCTAGTGTCACTGCATGTCTGTTCCTCTAAACAAACCACACATGGATCCACCCATTGTAATTGCATGTCTATTCTTCTCACAAACCGCACATGGATCCACCAGCGTCATTGCATGTGTGTTCTTTTCATGAACCACAATTAGAGTCATTACAGGTCTATTCTTAAAAACAAACCACACATGGATCCACCCAGTGTCATTGCATGTCTGTTCTTTTCATGAACCACACATGGATCCACCAGTGTCATTGCACGTGTGTTCTTTTCATGAACCACAACTAGAGTCATTACATGTCTGTTCTTCTAAACAAACAACACATGGATCTACCCAGTGTCATTGCATGTCTGTTCCTCTAAACAAACCACACATGGATCCACCTAGTGTGATTGCATGTCTGTTCTTTTTACAAACCACACATGGATCCACTAGCGTGATTGCATGTGTGTTCTTTTCATGAACCACAACTAGAGTCATGTCTGTTCTTCTAAAAAACCACACATGGATCCACCAAGTGTCATTGCATGTTTGTTCCTCTAAACAAACTGCACATGGATCCACCTAGTGTGATTGCATGTCTGTTCTTTTCATGAACCACACATGGATCCACCTAGGGTGATTGCATGTATGTTCTTTTCACAAACCACACATGGATCCACCAGTGTCATTGCATGTGTGTTCTTTTCATGAACCACACCTAGTGTCATTGCATGTCTGTTCCTCTGAACAAACCACACATGGATCCACCTAGTCTGATTGCATGTCTATTCTTTTCACAAACCACACATGGATCCACCCAGTGTCATTGCATTCTTTTTATGAACCACAACTAGAGTCATTGCATGTCTGTTCTTCTAAACAAATCACACATGGATCAACCTAGTGTTATTGCATGTCTGTTCCCCTAAACAAACCACTCATGGATCCACCAGTGTCATTGCATGTCTATTCTTTTCATGAACAACACATGGATCCACCAGTGTCATTGCATGTGTGTTCTTTTCAAGAACCACAACTAGAGTCATTGCATGTTTGTTCTTCTAAACAAACCACACATGGATCCGCCCAGTGTCATTGCATGTCTGTTCCTCTAAACAAACCACACATGGATCCACCTAGTGTGATTGCATGTCTGTTCTTTTCATGAACCACACATGGCCCCACAAGTGTCATTGCATGTCTCTTCCTCTAAACAAACCACACATGGATCCACCCAGTGTCATTGCATATCTGTTTTTTAATGAACCACATCAAGTGTGATTGCATGTATGTTCCTCTAAACAAACCACACACGGATCCACCTATTGTGATTGCATGTCTGTTCTTTTCACAAACCACACATGGATCCACGAGTGTTAATACATGTGTGTTCTTTTCATTAACCACAACTAGAGTCATTGCATGTCTGTTCTTCTAAACAAACCACACATGGATCCACCCAGTGTCATTGCATGTTTGTTCCTCTAAACAAACCACACATGGATCCACCTAGTTTGATTGCATGTTTCTTCTTTTCACAAACCACACATGGATCCACCAGTGTCATTGCATGAATGTTCTTTTCATGAACCACACCCAGTGCCATTGCATGTTTGTTCCTCTAAACAAACCACACATGGATCCACCTAGTGCGATTGCATGTCTGTTCTTTTCGCAAACCACATATGGATCCACCGAGTGTCATTGCATGTCTGTTCTTTTCATGAACCACAACTAGAGTCATTGCATGTCTGTTCTTCTAAACAAACCACACATGGATCCACCTAGTGTCATTGCATGTCTATTCCTCCAAACAAACCACACATGGATCCACCTAGTGTCATTGCATGTGTGTTCTTTTCATCAACCACACATGGATCCACCAGTGTGATTGCATGTCTGTTCTTTTCATGAACCACAACTAGAGTCATTGCATGTCTGTTCTACTAAACAAACCACACATGGATCCACCTTGTGTCATTGCATGTCTGTTCCTCTAAACGAACCACACATTGATCCACCTTGTGTGATTGCATGTCTGTTCATTTCAAAA